>CAUYLG010051192.1:0-28734 GCA_963573385.1 Cacajao melanocephalus | reverse complement strand
AGAAAATTAGATCAGAGAAGTGAGTAAGGGTAAGATCACGTAAGGACTTGTGGCCCAGGGCAAAAGGACTGAATTTTATTCTAAGTTTCATGTGAAGTTAGGAACATGAGATGGTTGACAGCAGAAAGTAAGGAGGCATAATGTACCTTTTTTTTTATTAAAAAAATTTTTTTACATCTTTAATTTTATTTTTAAAAATATATATATTATTTTCTTTTTTTTTAAAGATAGGGTTTCACCATGATGGCCAGGCTGGTTTTGAACTCCTGACCTCAGGTGATCCACCCACCTCAGCCTCCCAAAGTGCTAGGATTTTAGGCGTGAGCCACCACGCCTGCCCATAATGTACTTTTTTAAAGGATACTGGTACCTATGCAGAGGACAGACTGTAGAAAATAAATAAATAAATAAATAAAATAAAAATACAAATACAAAAATTAGCCGGGCAGGGTGGTGAACACCTGTAATCCCAGCTACACAGGACGCTGAGGCAGGAGAATTGCTTGAACCCATGAGGTGGAGGCTGTAGTAAGCCAAGATTACATCATTGCTCTCCAGCCTGGGCAAGAAGAGCAAAACTCCGTCTCAAGAAAAAGGAAAATAGGAGAAATAGTTTTCAGGCAAATTCTTCTCTGAGTACCCTGCCATTTTATTTCATAACAAAACCAATCAATCAAAATGTGGTCCACCTAGAGAGAAGTAGCCCCCAGCGTTTAGAGATTCTAAGGCATTACCTACACGTGTGCTGTTGTCTCTTCTTAGCCTGCAGAAGAAGAGATATAGGCCTCATCCCTATAGAGGACCAAACACTTCAAAAACCCAGATGTCAGATTTTCTAGGAAACTCTCTCAGGCTGCTCAAAAACTAAAATTTAAAAGAAATAGGAAGCATTCACCAGTGGTTTATGATTTATATCAGCTAAGACTACTTAGAATGTAGTAATCTTACACCTGAAATACTCCTTATATTTCCATGAGACAATCTATTTACCATGTGAAATGCTTGTTTTCATTTGCCTTTTTTCTGGATTCAAATCCTTTAGGCAAAAATCAGTTTTAAAAATACGGAAGTGCCTTTTTAAAGCATAAACAGCCTTGAAAAAAATAGTAAATTCAAAAGGATAGTGGATTAAATTTCAACATTGACTTTAATCAAAATGTAATTTTAGGCTGTTTAGATTCCCTGAGACTGCTTCTTAAATCTTTACAATGGGTGTCCACTATATAAGGTTTTTTTTTTCAAGAAACAAATGAAGCAACATGTAACACATCTTAGTACGGGGTTCCTAACACATAGAAGACCTACAAAAGTCAGTAATTTTTTTACAGTCTGTCTCTAGAGTACACTGACACTAGATTCATTCCTATAACTAGTCCTCGGTCTAAATAGAGTTGTCCAATACTATGGTCATTAGCCACATGGGACTACTGAGCACTTGAAATGTGACTAGTCCAAGATATGTGCTTTAAGTGTAAAATATTGGATTTCAAAGACTTAGTGAAAAAAGTAACAAAATCTTGTCAAGATTCTGTATACTGATTACATGTGAAGTGGTAATACTTTGGATATTCTGGGTTAAATAAGATATATTATTAAAATTAATTTCACCTTCTTGGCTCACATATTTCTATTGGACGGTCTAGTCTATACTTTGGCTTCAAGCTGGTAAATATGCTCTCTTAACCATGCAGTGGACTGCTTGACAGATGTCAATCGGGCTAAGCTACCCCCTTATCCGGCAGACACTGGCTCACTTTAACGCTCCCAACTTCCACAACCCGGGAAAGCTGGCGACCTAAAACTCTTAATTTTAAAAATTCCAGAGCCCACAGATCTGCTGAGGAAACTCGACTGTTAACAAGAGACAGAGAAGACGAGATGTCTTGAAGGAAAAACCCCCGTGAGTGTCAGTCAGTCCTACCAGGAACTTCAGCACAAAAACGTCACCCTTAGGAAAGCGAGAAGTGGCGACAGAGCGAGATACTCTGAAGGAGCGCAATGTGGAGCCCACGGAGTAGAGGTCTGTGAAGGAAAGGCCTTTCAGTTTATGAGGACGGGGGAAGGCGAGTGGAGCGAGTCTGACGCCGGCGGTAAAGGGTCTGTGCTCCAAGCCGGAGACTATAGGGAAGAGCAGTACCTTAAGAATCCCCCTCATCTTTGCCAGAAAGGGGCGGAACTCCTCGGGTGGCACCTCTGGATACAGCTGACTCCGCAGCAGCTCCTCTGTGATGCCGGGGTGCCCGTGGAAAGTCTCCTGGGTCAGCGCATTCAGCAGCCCGCTCAGGGTCTTGCCGCCCTCAAGCTCGCCCGCCGCCATGCTCTGCGAATGCCCCGCCCCCTCAACAGCTGAGCCTTGCCCCTTCACGGCGGCCGAGATGTGCCTAAATAGCCTGTGCAAAAGCACCACGGGAAACGCGGAGGTAAGGCTTCCCCAAAGGTCAGAGTTGGCAGCTTACAGCTTTGCTCTGCAAAATCCAACCCCTTAGGACTCCTCCACGGAAATATCCGTTTGGTTCCAGCAGGATCACTTTGCTCCCGCTGATCCGCTTCATCACTGCAGAGCCTACTGAAAAGAAAGATCTCTCAGTGGAAATTACTGGAGATGGGGTAGCGTCCTATAAGGTTGGCAGTTTAACTTTTGGATGGCTGTATCTCACTCCAGGCTTTGCCAACTCATTAACTGAATAGGATCGATTACTCAGATTTAATCTCTGCCTAATCCTTACCTATCATCCTTTGTCCTAGAAAATTTAAGTGTCTCCTGATTGCATGATGTTTTTGTTTGGATTGTTAATTGTCTTTTTCTATACACCTGTCTTGTCTTTCCAGCTAGATCAGTAGCTCTGATCCAATGTTCTTTTATATTACAAATATTTTGTTAACACCTCCTTTACTATCCTGAAATAAAATGCGTAGATAATATAACTTCCCACCCATATAATTTCAAAAAATCAATATATTATTCAGCCATAAAAATGGAATAAAGTACTCATACCTGCTACAACATGAATGAGACTTAAAAGCAGGGTAAGTAAAAGAAGCCAGACACAAAAGGCCAAATATTGGACATCTCATTTATATGAAATGTCCAGGATAGACAAATCGATGGAGACTGAAAGTAATGTAATAGTTGCCAGAATCTCAAGGAGGGGCGAATGGGAAGTGACTGTTCATAGGTAGAGAGTTTCTTTGGGGCATGATGAAAACATTCTGGAAGTGGATAGTGGTGATGGTTACACAACTTTGTGAATATATTAAAACCCACTGAATTGTACACTTTAAAAGATTAGTTTCACAGTATGTGAATATCTCAATTCAATGACCTAATTGTAATTTAGCATAAAACAGGAAAATAATTTATAATATGTGTACACCTATACTAGTTGACTAAAAGACACATAAAGTAGCTAGATGAATGTATCTTTACATCTTTATGTAGAACCACCTGTGACTTCTACAAACGCAAATTGATACAGGTGTGTGGTATTGGTGACTCCAGAGGGAGAACAGGTGCTTCTGGTAACATGATGCTCTGAAATGTGAACAACAGTTGGTAAAGTTTACAAGAAAAAACATTCTTCCCTCACTCTAGAGTCATGGCAAAGCTGGAATATTCTGTATATATTAATGCTAAACTAAGAAGACATTATGTTTATATATAAAATGGAGTTTGATTTTAGGCTTAGATAATAACAAACATGTTTTCACCTCTATGAATGTACCCTGCATGGGAAGATGTCTTATATTTCTGACCTCTCTCCCACCTATGCCATTCCTACCCTTCCTTCAAAGTGACAACCGAGGTCAGGCGCAGTGGCTCACGTGTGTAATCGCAGCTCTTTGGAAGGCCAAGGTGGGTGGATCACCTGAGGTTGGGAGATCATGACCAGCCTGGCCAACATGGTGAAACCCCATCTCTACTGAAAATACAAAAATTATTTTTCATAGTATTTCATGGTAGCACATGACTGTAGTCCCAGCTACTCAAGAGGCTGAGGCAGGAGAGTCACTTAAACCCCAGGAAGCAGAGGTTGCAGTGAGCAGAGATCCTGCCACTGCACTCCAGCCTGGGGGACAAGAGCGAAACTGTCTCAAAGAAACAAAGTGACAACTGAAATACCCCTTTCAAAGCACTGCCACACCGTTGAGAATCTACTCATCTAGACTACTTTAATTAATGCTTATCCAGTAAAAATGTTTTGGTTTTTTGTTGTTTTGTTTTTTCTTTTTTGAGACAAAGTCTCACTCTGTTGCCTGGGCTGAAGTGCAATGGCATAATCTCAGCTCACTGCAACCTCCACCTCCCAAGTTCAAGTGATTCTCCTGCCTCAGCCTCCCAAGTAGCTGGGATTACAGGCACGCACCACCACACCCGGCTACTTTTTGTATTTTTTGTAGAAATGGGGTTTCACCACGTTGGCCAGGCTGGTCTCAAATTCCTGACCTCAGGTGATCTGCCCACCTCGGCCCTACAAAGTACTGGGATTACAGGCATGAGCCACTGTGCCTGGCCAGATGTGTTCTTTATAATTAAAAAATATATATTTCTTTTCCTAAAATAATTTCCTAAAAGGCAAATTCAGAGTTGCTTCCATGGCTTCAAGTAAACCAAACTTAGAGACAAACTATAGATTGTTTTACATGTACCTATAGAAGTTGCAGAGAATGGCTGGTGAAAAAGAAAAAGCATAACTGAAAGAGCGGCAAGCAGAAAGAAACAGCACTATTAAACACATAAGTTACAAATTACCCACCAGAAAGGCTGCACCTATTTATTTCTATGAAATCTTACCAGACACTGGTATTTTTTTTTTTAATTTAATTTTTGAAACAGAGTCTCACTCTGTTGCCCAGGCTGAAGTGCAGTGCCATGATCTTGGCTCACTGCAGCCTCGACCTCCCAGGCCCAAGTTATCCTCCCATCTCAGCCTAAGTAGCTGGGACTACTGGCATACACCACGACACCCGGCTAAATTATTCTTAATAACCTTTGCCATATGATACATGAAAAATATTATCTTACTGTTTTAATTTGCATTTCTTAAATTTTGAAAGTGAATACCTTTTTACTATATTTATTGGCTGCTTGTATTCCTATTTCCTTGTCCATTTTCCATAGGGGTTTCTGTCACTTCAGTGATTTCTAAGAGCTCTTTATGAATAGAAATATTAATGGTTATTACCTACATGCAAATACTTTCCCCAAGTTTATATAGTCAAATCTATCAACCTACATAGAAAAAGTCTGGAAGGTTATTCATCAACATGGTTACAGTATATACTTAACTGAAGTAATAGTAATACTTAACTGAAGTTATAGTATATACTTAGTAACTGAAGATGGCTCTCTGCTTACCTGATTTTTCTAAATATCTACAGTGTAAATGTAATACTGTTGTAATAAAAAGTTATTTAATAAAAATATTAAATAAGTAGTATGTCCTAAAATAAAATTATTTTTTGTAGGGGGACAGAGTCTCACTCTGTCACCAGACTGGAGTATAGTAGCGGGATATCTGCTTACTGCAACCTCTACCACTCGGGTTCAAGCAATTTCTCGTGCATCAGCCTCCCAAGTAACTGAGATTCCAGGCACACACCACCATGCCTGGCTAATTTTTGTATTTTTAATAGAGATTTCACCATCTTTGCCAGGTTAGTCTTGAACTCCTGGCCTCAGGTGATCCACCTGCCTTGGCCTCCCAAAGTGCTGGGATTACAGGTATGAGCCACCACATCCAGCAATAAAATTCTTTCTATAAAAGCTTTACAGGACATGTGTATTCTACATTACAGAGAAAAGCCAGGAATCTTGCTTTTTTATTTTTATTTATTTATTTATTTTAAAAAGATAGGGTTTCACCATGATGGCCAGGCTGGTCTGGAACTCCTGACCTCAGGTGATCCACCCACCTCGGCCTCCCAAAGTGCTAAGATTACAGGCGTGAGCCACTGCGCCCGGCCTAATCTTGCTTTTTTTAAAAAAAAAAAAATGTGTTTTGGTCGGGTGCGGCGGCTCACGCCTGTAATCCCAACAATTTGGTAGGCCAAGGCAGGTGGATCACCTGAAGTCAGGAGTTCGAAACTAGCCTGGCCAACATGGTGAAATCCTGTCTCTACTAAAAATATAAAAATTAGCCAGGCATAGTGGTGTGCACCTGTAATCCCAGCTACTCAGGAGACTGAGACAGGAGAATTACTTGAACCCAGGAGGCAGAGGTTGCAGTGGGCTCAGATCATACCACTGCACTCCAGCCTGGGTGACAGAGTAAGACTCTGTCTCAAAAAAAAAAGTGTTTTAATTTAAAATTTTTATTTTCCACATCCATTGAATAGGAATCAAACTTTTTTATATCACTAGATGCTTTCAGAATCTGATAAAAGCCTCAGACACTTTCTCCCCAAAATACAAACACACACCAAATGTAGCCTACAATATCTATGGGTTTACCCCTCAGAAGTCTTTCTATAAACCTCCTAGTTTTCCATGGGTCCTGACTGTAAACTAAAAATAAAATCCTAAGCTTCCCACCGAGTGAACAGACCTCCTCTTGGCAAAGGGGACCCCACAGAAACATGAAAAATTGTGTTTCCAGCCATAATAGGAAGGGAGGTTGGACATTCATCCTTCTGCCTCCTCCCTTTTAGAGTTTAGACACAACCACTGACCAACATTAACGTTAAAATAGGGATCATAAGACTCTGTGGCAATAAGATACCATATTATAAACAAGACAGAAGGCCATGCAAGGCAAGGGTTAAGTCATGCCTGCAGGCCATCAGTCTTGCTGAACAGGTCATTTTGAGGCAATATATTGTGGCTAACTCTGACATAGCATCCTTATTCTAACTTAAACATTTCTTCCTTCTGACTCCAAGTTTTAGACAGAGCCTTACGACTTTAACCAATTACAAATTAAACAATCTCTGAATCCACCTATAATCTGCAAATCCCGGCTTCAGCATATCCTGGCTTCTTGGACTGAACCAATGTATACCTTCCATGTATTGACTTACATCTTTGCCTGTAACTCCTGCCTCCCTGATATGCATAAAACCAAACTGTAATCTGACCACCTCAGGACCACTTGCTCAAGGCTTCTTGGGTTTGTGTTTTTCCCAGGCTGTGGTCAGTCATATTGGCTCAGAATAGTCTAAAATATTTTACAGAGTTTGGTTTTTCTTTTAACATGACTAAGAACTCCTGAGTACTCCCAGCTCTAAAACCTTCACAAGAAATACATTGCTCTTTTAGTAGCAGGTGAAAATAAAGGCTCACGGCGCAGTGGCTCACGGCTGTAATCCCAGCACTTTGGGAGGCCAAGGCAGACGGATCACTTGAGGTCAGAAGTTTGAGCCCAGCCTGACCAACGTGGTAAAACTCTGTCTCTACTAAAAGTACAAAAATTAGATGGGTGGGGTGGCACATGTCTATAGTCCCATCTATGCAGGAGGCTGAGGCAGGATAACTCGAGTCAGGGAGGTTGAGGTGGCAGTGATCAGGGATCACGCCACTGCACTCCAGCCTGGGCAAGAGAGAGAGACTCCGTCTCAAAAACAACAACAACAACAAAACATTGCTATCATTATTTAACTCAAATGTAAGTGTAGAAGAGGCAAAATCTGCCACCATATTGTCTAGGGGGGTGTCTTTGGCCAGGCTGGTCTGGAACTCCTGACTTCATGATCCGCCCGCCTCGGCCTCCCAAAGTGCAGGGATTACAGGTGTGAGGCACTGCACCTGGTCTTTTTTTTTTTCTTTTTTTTTTTTGAGACGGAGTCTCCCTCTGTCGCCCAGGCTGGAGTGCAGTGCTGTGATCTCGGCTTACTGCAACCTCTGCGCCCTGGGTTGAAGCGATTCTCCTGCCTCAGCCTCCTGAGTACCTGGGACTACAGGCATGTGCCACATGCCAAAGACACCAGCCTGGACAATATGGTGAAACCCCATCTCTACTAAAAATACAAAAAGTGGCCACGCGTGGTGGCAGGCACCTGTAATCCCAGCTACTTGGGAAGCTGAGGCAGGAGAATTACTTGAACCTGGAAAGCAGCAGAGGTTGCAGTGAGCCAAGATCACACTACTGCACTCTAGCTTGGGTGACAGAGCAAGACTCTGACTTAAAAAAATAAAAAGAATAATGCAAACAGTATTGCTTAGGAAAATAGTGCTTAATGGTGGTCTCAATAATAAACTAATGCAGAGAAAAATACAAAATAACAACATTATCTTTGGAATAAAACCTAAGAGAGCAAAGATACATACAACCCTCTCTTCTTTTCTAACCCTAACCAGTGCCTGGCTCAGTCCTATTATTGGGTGTCTAGGACATGGTGGGCTATTCACTGCAGAGAGAACCTTCATTTGGATGGCTTACAAAGTATTATTGTTTTGTAAAACCTATTTCACAAATTATTAAGGAAATTGTATAAGGCTATTTCCACATAAGCCTTATGTCTGCTTGGATCTGATAGGAAAGTATTTTTTAAATATAGGAAAGTATTTTTAAAATATTTTTATCCTTTATTAGCAACAGTGCTTTCCTTATATAAAGAACTCTGCACAAGTGTTTATGTTTTAATATTTGTTAAAATCCCATTCTAATGGAGAAATAATGTATATGAACACTTTCATGAAAGCTGATATTTAGCATTTCTTTATTGCCTAATCCCAGGAACAAAAATAATTCTAATTTCACAGGAAAGAAAAAGTTTATGACTTGAAACATTGTGAATACTTAAAGCATGTCTCAAAACTTGAAGACTGTCCCAAGAAGTTAATAATGGCATCTTCCAAATTCTGCTCTGTCCTTTATGGCTGACAGGTCGACTCCTTATATTAATAGAACTCGTAGAGTTTAATAAACCCCTAGAGATCATCTAGTTCAACCATCCTATCTTATAGATGAGGATAATGAGAACCAATGGATTTAAGTGGCTTTCCTTAGGTCACAAAACTAGTAAGTAGCAGAGCTATTAATAAACTCAAATCCAGTATTTTCCACCCCAAAATTAATGCATGTCCTTCATCACCCACTTGTTTCCAACGTATTACATCAGCTGTATAAACAAATAACCATAGAACTTTTTTTTGTTTTGTTTTTTGAGGCAGAGCTTTGCTCTATCACCAGGCTAGAGTGCAGTGGCGGCTCATTGCAACCTCTGCCTCCTGAGTTCAAGCGATTCTCCTGCCTCAGCCTCCTGAGTAGCTTCAACTACAGGTGCCCGTCACCATGCCCAGCTAATTTTTTGTATTTTTAGTAGACACAGGGTTTCACTCTGTTGGCCAGGATGGTCTCCATCTCTTGACCTTGTGATCCACCCGCCTTGGCCTCCCAAAGTCCTGGGATTACAGGCGTGAGCCACCATGCCCGGCCAACAAATAACCATAGAATGTTTATGTGTCACTTGGGAGTATTCTGGTCCTCTGAGGAAAAGTTGGCCTCAGAGGTTTATTGATCTTCATTTCCTAGTGCTAATATACATATACTTTTTTTTTTTTTTTTTTTTTAGAGACAAGGTCTCACTCTGTCACCCAGGCTAGAGTGCAGTGGCATGATCTTAGCTCACTACAACCTCCACTTCCCGGGTTCAAGCGATTCTCCTGCCTCAGCCTCCTGAGTAGCTGGGATTACACCCCTGGTTAATTTCCTGCCTCAGCCTCCTGAGTAGCTGGGATTACACCCCTGGTTAATTTTTTGATTTTTAGTAGAGACAGGGTTTTGCCATGTTCGCCAGGCTGGTCTGTAACTCCTGACCTTAAGTGATCCACTCATCTCAGCCTTCCAAAGTGCTGGGATTAAGGGCGTGAGCTACCGTGCCTGGCCCCTACTGCTGATATCCTAAATGTGTGTTAAAAAACAACAGCTCCTTATGATTACAAGATTAAGTACTTTTGAACATTTGTTTCTGAACCTACACAGGCATCTGTCACTTCACAGGTGCTTAATAATTTTGAGTGAATATTTAACGAACCTCATCTCATAAAACTTCCCTACTGAAATATAGCGGTAATAGGAGACCAGCAATTTAGCTCATGACTTCTGGTCCTTGCTCGGCATTGGAATACTGCTTCTACCTACTGACTGGTTTACCCTGGAGTTCAGTTGCTTCTTTGGGCTCTAGTTCCCCAACCTTCTAAGTAAAGGATTATTCTGAGGACCGAATGAGATAAAACATGTAAAGGTTTAGCACTGTGCTTAGCCGACAAAGGAATTAAATGATCGTTAATATTTACGCTCCCTAAGAGTCAGTTGCTATGTTACGCAGGAGACACTAGTGCAGACTAGTGGGTGGTGGTAAATAGACCTGATTTTGGCAGTCTGTCAAACCTCTACCACCCAGTATCAACCAATACGAGACAACAACCTCGACACCTAAAGCAAAGGAAAACCTCCACTCATTCCAAATCTCCCTTTTCCGACTCCCTTTCAAAATGAACAAAACTGCATAAAATTCATGTCTATTTGGCAGGGCAAAAACAGTGTCAGCCACATCCCTTAGGGAGTAATTCTGGCGCCCACCCCATGGCGCGGATAGGTCCAGTTGAGGTTAAAAGAGGGGGCCTCAGGCCGGGCCGGGAAGCCAAAGAGGTCGAGACCAGCCTGGGCAACACGGCAAAATCCCGTCTCTACAACAAACACAAAAATTAGCTGGGCATGGTGGCGGGCACCTCTCGTCCCGGCTATTTGGGAGGCTGTGGCAGGAGAATCGCTTGAGCCCCGGAGGTCGAGGCGGCAGTGAACCGAGACCGCGCCACTGCACTCCAGCCTGGGCAGTGAGATCCTGGTTTAAAAAAAAAAAAAAAAAAAAGTCGGGCGCAGTGGCTCACGCCTGTAATCCAGTACTTTGGGAGGCCGAGGCTGGTGGATCACCTGACAGGAGTTCGAAACCAGCCTGGCTAACACAGTAAAATCTCGTCTCAACTAAAAATACAAAAATCAGCTGGGGGTGGTGGCGTGTGCCTGTAATCCCAGCTACTCGGAAAGCTAAGGCAGAACAGCTTGAACCAAGGAGGCTGAGTTGCAGTGAGCCGAAATCGAGCCACTGCACTCCAGCCTGGGCGACAAGAGAGAATCCATCTAAAAAAAAAAAAAGAAAACAGAAAAAAGGAGGGGACCTCACAGCCGTGTAAAGTGCAGTGAGGAAATGCGGGTGTCCTCAGCACTCGCCTTTAAAATCGCGCGTTGTCATTGCTGCCTCGCGTAAAGGCGCCCCCGGTGCTCTTTATCCCCAGCGCCCTCGGCGGACAACCTCGCCAGCCCGGAGCTCCTCACCATCCCGCAGCACCCCACACTCACCCACCTCACCCGGCGCGCAGCAGACAGCCTCCTACGTCACGCCAGCGCTGTGACGCAAAGAAGGCCCCTTTCTCCGCCTTCGCTTTTTCCCGACGTCGGCGCCGCTTTCTGGAAGCTTCGTGAAGGCAGTAGGCGCTTACTGTTACTTTGTGGCTGGCCAGAATCCGGGTCCATCCGTCCTTCCCGAGCCCACGCAGACCCAGCCGAGTTTGCCATGCCTGAGAATGTGGCACCCCGGAGTGGGGCGGCTGCCGGCGGCCGCGGGAAGGGCGCCTATCAGGACCGCGATAAGCCAGCCCAGATCCGCTTCAGCAACATTTCCGCCGCCAAAGGTATCACTCTCAGGGCCTGACCCGCGGCGCCGCGGGGTCGTGCTCTGCGCTCTCTTGCGCGGGTTTGGGTCATTTCCCATTCCTTCGGGTGATCCTCTCTTGTTCTCACAGTAGAAGCAGCCCAGTGGCGGGATTCTTATTTCTGTTTTTCTGCCGATGATTGCCAACCTGGAGTATGGAGGTCTTTGGACTTGACTCATTTTGCATCTTAATCTCCTATAGTGTGTCATTGTGCATTGTGCACCTTTCATATTGGAGCCAAAGGCAGTTTAAAATGCCGAGAATTGCATGCAGCCTTCCCTAGAGAGCCAACGATTAAGGGCTGTCGCTTATCTGCCTATGGGAGCTGGTAGAATGCACAGTATCTTTCAGCTTTCTTACTCTTATTTAAAGAGGTATCAAATAAATTTCAGTTTGCACCACTGTTGAGAAGAAATTGGGTGAACTCTCCGCGTCTAAATTGGGGCGTGGCTCATTGTACTGGGATGTAGGAACCGACATATCTTGTTTGGAAATAGTTGGGGAAAGTTATGTGCTTACTTGTTGTCGCTGTATGTACAGTAAGATACAGGCAAATCAAAAAACAGTAGTTTCTTCGTAGAAGCGTGTGGCACACTTTGGAAATCCGGAAGAGCAGCGTTTCATTCTCCTTCCGTTACTTCAAGTCTTAAGTGACGTGTAATCTCTATGCCACAGATTTCTTACCTATAAAATTGAGGAGGAAAATGTTTGCTTTTTAGAGTTAAGATTAAAATAAATCGAGTTGATAGAAAAATCTGGAAGAAAAAGTCAGGACAGAGGCTTAGAGATGTTGCCAGAGAGTATATTGAGTATAGTATTTCTTTTGGGTTGGAGAATACTATGTTTACAGAGGAGGTGAGATTATAAAGGTAGGCTGGGGTCAGATCTTAAAGGCCTGGTGTCCTGGAAAGTATTTGGCTTAATCTCCCTCAGCTACGGATCTTTTCTTCGTAGCCAATGTGTAGGGTTGCTGTGAGGATTCAGGAAGAAAGTATATAAAGACCCATGTATATAAAGTACACTTTACAAGTATTTACAGTCATCAGCCCAAGTAGCTGGGACTATGATGGTGCTAAGATAGGTAGGCTGGATGGAAGAAAAAGTAACTTGGGCCTAATGACTTGGAAAGGTCAGAATGGCCGGATTTAGGAGGCATTTGCAAATTCAGGAGATAATATACCTGGAAACGGAGGTTTGTAGGATTAATTGTCTAGTGACCATAGTTGAAGCTTAAATTTATTAGATTAGGAATAGAACATTGAAAGATAAATTTGGGGGCAAAGAGAGTTTATAATATGGCTGATATTCAACACACAAGATAAGAAGTGGGAAATTTAGTAACCTTTGAAGCAAACGTGGACCGAGAAATGAAACAACAGAGTAGGGTGTGCATATGGGAAGGAAAGGCCACTTATATTATTCGTGAAGATGACCCCCTTGTATCTTGAACTCCTAGCCTCACGTAATCGCCCACTTCGGTCTCAGAGTGGTGCGATTACAGGCGTCAGCCACTGTCCTCAGCCAAATGTTTTATAACATACTGATGATGACCAAAAGCTTTGATGTGAGAGTTTTGCTTTTTGTTGGGTTTGTTTGTTGAGATAGAATCTCACTCTGTCCCCCAGGCTGGAGTGCAGTGGCATGATCTCCGCTCACTGAAACGTCCACCTCCTGGGTTCAAGCAATTCTCCTGCCTCAGCCTCCTGTGTATCTGGGACTACAGATGCCTGCCACCATGCCTGGCTGATTTTTGTATTTTCGGTAGAGGTGGAGTTTCACCATGTTCTCCAGGCTGGTCTTGAAATTCTGACCTCAGGTGGTCTGGCTGCCTCAGCCTCCCAAAGTGCTGAGATTACAGGCATGAGCCACTGTGCCCAGCCTTGTTGGTGTTTTAAAAAGAATATCTTGCTCTATAGCATTTCCACTGTGGTGTGTCCTTTTGGCGGTGTTGTTAATTTTTGCTGTGTAGGCCACCTATATACCATGTTCACATTGGTGAACAAAACAAAAGTCTTTGCTCTCAGAGATTACAGACTAGACAGAGTAAACAAATAAGTGAATTACATGTAAATTGAGCATTCCTAATTTGAAATACTCCAACATTCGAAACACTCTGATCCTAATCATTTTGGGAAAAGGATACTCAACGAGACAGTCCTGTTGCTGCTTGTCCTGTTTTAAGGAATCTAGGAAATAGCAATTCTCAGAGCTCCTAACTAGATTGTACTATTTTGACATCTAAAGGAAGATGAGATTAATCCTCACAATGTATTCTGCCATAATCTGATTACAAATATTAATACTGTGTACGTTCACTAACAATAAAGTGACACATTATAATTTAAAAGACGTAAAAAATAAAAATACTCTGTTCTTTAAGGAGCCTTGATTTCCCGTACTCCCAGCTATTCCAGGAAGCTGAGGCGGGAGGGTTGTTTGAGCCCAGGAGTTTGAGGCCATTGGACGGCATAGTAAGACCCTGTCTCTTAAAAAAAAAAAAACAACTAATTTTTTTTTTCCCCCATCTGCAGCGGTTGCTGATGCTATTAGAACAAGCCTTGGACCAAAAGGAATGGATAAAATGGTAAAGAATTGTGTTATTGAATGCTAATTGAGCACTGATGTTCACACTACAAGATCTTGATGGAGTTAGATGTGCTGTTTAAAAAGTAAAAAGCGTTGGGTACTTGGAGTTGAGCGGAAGGAGAGATTGCTTCGGAGTCAGCAGGACTAAACTAAAATTCATATTTTTTTAATGTTTTTTAAACAATGAGAGTGCATACCCAAACATAGTTATCTATTATGTAGTTAAGTGGAAAGTATAAATACAGGTGTTAGGGCTTCAGTTTAGTGTCCCTTATGGATGTAACTTTGTATCCTAATGTGGGTCTCTGGGAGATACAACAATATGGAGGATCATCTGGATGATAGGCAGATTATTCTCCTCTCTGGATTTTTGAAAATCAGTCCTTCCTCAAAATGCCATTGTCCTTTTTGTAGAACAAAAAAAGGAAAAACGGTTTCTGTGTTGTCTATAAGAAATGTATTCACTGCATTGCATGGCGCTCATTTAGGGCATCCATGGTAGAAATCATGTTTCTGATTACTGAGAAATTGTTAAAGGTAGCAGCTGCTTCTTTGTAATGTCTTTCCTCTTTTTTTTCTTTGTGTGTGTCTACATTTCTTCACTTTTAGATTAATCTGCAAGAAAGCCAGTTTTTTATTTTGTAAAGTTCGACTGTTACTGCATATTCTTAAATTATCATACTAACGTAAGGGAAGAGAATTCAAAATTAAGTACCACACAAATAGAAATTAACTTCTCTATTTTGAAATATAAAAGTTTGGTAAAACTGTTAAGGTGTCACATTGAAATATAACTTAAAATTTTTTCTAGATTCAAGATGGAAAAGGTGATGTAACCATTACAAATGATGGTGCTACCATTCTGAAACAAATGCAAGTATTACATCCAGCAGCCAGAATGGTAAGTATAATTTTAGATGAGGCTTTTTTTAGAAGTGTATTTGATACTTGGTAAGCAGTTAAATTTATTTATTTGATCACGTGATATTTAAGAACGATGAACCCTTTTTATGCTAAGCAGTCATATTTTTAGGTTATGTTGTGTGCCTAACATTGTGCTTTTTGATGTGAAGTAATAATAAAACACAAATCAAACCAGGCATGGTGGTACATACCTTTAGTCCCAGCCACTCCAGAGGCTGACATGGGAGGATTGCTTGAGCCCAAGAGTTTGTGGCTGCAGTGATCTCTAATCACACCACTACACTCCATCCTGGGTGACAGTAAAACCCCAGAACAGCTGGGCACAGTGACTCACACCTTTAATCCCAGCACTTTGGAAGGCCAAGGTGGTAGGATTGCTTGAGCTCAGGAGTTTGAGACCAGCTTGGCCGACATGGCAAGTCCTTGTCTCTACTGAAAATGCAAAAAATAATAGCTGGATGTGGTGGTACGTGCCTGTGGTCTCAGCTACTCAGGAGACTGAGGTGGGAGAATTGCTTGAGCCCAGGGGCAGAGGTTGCAGTGAGCTGTGATTGTACCACTGCACTCCAGCCTGGGAGACAGAGCAAGACCTTGTCTAAAAAAAGCAAAGAAAAAAACACAGGTCACCTTACACTTGTCCATGGAAATGAATGTTTTTCCTCTCAAATGATCACTGTATTATTAGGATATAGTACATAACAATTCACCATGTCCACAGAAGAAAATTCATTGTCTAATCTACTGGAAACAGAGTAATTATTTTACTACTTTTACCTTATACTTGTCTATGGAAATGTGGCATACACTTGAGGAATGAGGAGATTGAAAACATAAATGCTACTCTTTTTTTTTTTTTTTTTTTTTTTTTTTGAACAGAGTCTTGCTCTTTCACCAGGCTCCAGGCTGGAGTGCAGTGGTGCCATCTCAGCTTACTGCAACCTCCACCTTCCTGCTTTGAGCAGTTCTCCTGCCTCAGCCTCCCAAGTAGCTGGAACTATAGGTGCACACCACCATGCCTGGCTAATTTTTGTATTTTACTAGAGACGAGGTTTCACTTTATCGGCCAGGTCTTGATCTCTTGACCTCATGATCCACCCGCCTCGGCCTCCCGAAGTGCTGGGATTACAGGCATGAGCCACCATGCCTGGACTGTGTTATTCAATGGGTAATGGAAGAGAACAAAATAATTGTATGTAAAATAAATCATGTCTAAATTTGCAGACATTTATTAAAAATAATGGTTCAACTAAATATCAAAATAATTCTAGTGTCAAGTCATATGAGCAAAAACAAATGCATTAGAAATAAATTTCTGTTGGCCGGGAGCGGTGGCTCACGTCTGTAATCCCAGCACTTTGGGAGGCCAAGGTGGGCGGATCACAGGGTCAGAAGTTTGAGACCAGCCTGACCAACATGGCGAAACCGCATCTCTACTAAAAAAAAATATACAAAAATTAGCCAGGTGTGGTGGTGCATGCCTGTAATCCCAGCTACTCAGGAGACTGAGGCAGGAGAATCGCTTGAACCTGGGAGGTGGAGGTTGCAGTGAGCTGAGATCACACCATTGCACTTCAGCCTGGGCAACAAGAGCAAAACTCTGTCTCAAAACAAAAAGAAAAAAATTAATTTCTATCAAAAAAAATCCCTTTAGTTATGTAAAGATGGCTTTCTAAATGAATCAGATTATAATTACAAGGGGTCTATTCAAATAAACCTGGCAAAAGACTCTTAAATTGATACTCTGAGGCTGGATATGATGGTTCATGCCTGTAATCTCAACCCTTTGGGAGGCTGAAAGCAGGAGGATGGCTTGAGCCCAGGAGTTTGAGACCATTCTAGGTAACATAATGGGACCCTATCTCTGTAAAACAAAAATTGTTTTTTTAAAATAGCCAGATGTGTTAGCACACACCTATAGCCTTAGGTACTCGGGAGACTGAGACAGGATCGCTTGAGCACAGGAGGTGGAGGCTTCCGTGAGCCATGATTACACTGCTGTACTTCAGCCTGGGTGACAGAGTGAGATGCTGTCTCAAAAAAAAAAAAATTTAATGCTCTAGTCTCATCTGGAATGCACCATTTCTTAGCTTCCAAGTCTGTAGAGTATTCCTGATACAGCGTTTTTGCTTTCTGATTAGAACTGCTGAGTACCAGGGCAGGGGGAAATTACAACCCACAATCTGAACTGGAGATCATATATTAGTCTTTAATTTTAAATGAAACCCAAGGTCGACAACAACTCAGAAATCAAGAATTATGCTGAATCCTCAAATTCTGTTTGTGATACTGGTGTGATCATTTGAATTAGGTGTTACTGGATTCTCTCATTTCTCATTGCGCAACTTGGCATGTTCTGTTCACTTAGCTGGTGGAGCTGTCTAAGGCTCAAGATATAGAAGCAGGAGATGGTACCACATCAGTAGTCATCATTGCTGGCTCTCTCTTAGATTCTTGTACCAAGCTTCTTCAGAAAGGTGGGTAGGATGTGCTTTATTACTGAATAAAGAAAAGTTTAAAAGAATAAACTTTAGGAAAAGCCAAGTTATTTGTAAGTAATATGGGATTTAAGATTTGATTTGGAATAACTAGTCTTTTTACCAATAATTTTTAAAGTTTTAGATTTTGCCATATTTGTGATAGTAATTAGAAGAAAATTTCCTTTGGCTTCTGATATTTGCTGGGCTCCTTTTTGAATGGAAATCAATCAAATTTTGCCATTCAAAAATGAGTGGTAGTAATATTACCAATCTTAGACTCTTAGGAAAAATGATTTGGGAGAGAAAGTCAGGATTGTCCTTGCTTTGGTAAATGGTGTTTAATCATAGTAGTGACTTTCCAATCACTTACTCTACTTAATATGTAGACTTGTGATATTTTGAAAAATATCGGCCAGGTATGATGACTCATACTTGTAATCCCAGCACTTTGGGAGGCTGAGGCTGGCAGATCAGTTGAGCCCAAGGAGTTTGAGACCAAACTGGGCAACAGGGCAAAACCCTGTCTCTACTTAAAAAAAAAAATAGCCAGGCGTGATGGTGTGTGTCTATAGTCCCAGCTACTCAGTAGGAGGATCGCTTGAGCCTGGGAGGTGGACGCTGTAGTGAGCAGAGATCAGGCCACTGCACTCCAGCCTAGGTGACAGAGTTAGACCCCGTCTCAGAAAGAAAGAAAGAAAGGTATAAAATTTGGATTTTAAGTATGTAATTGATCTATTTTAAATTAGATGGAAGTAAATTATTAGCCATAGTTAGCAGGTTATTCAAGCCACTATTTTTACAACTGAAGCATACCTTTGTAATTAAGAATAAATTTGTGCTTGCTTTGACATTAGTAAAAGTAGAAAATTTTTAAGTCATGTCAAATGTATAGTTTACCTGTTATAATTAAATAACTAGGCTTTCACAAATGACAGGGATTCATCCAACCATCATTTCCGAGTCATTCCAGAAGGCCCTGGAAAAGGGAATTGAAATCTTGACTGACATGTCTCGACCTGTGGAACTGAGTGACAGAGAAACTTTGTTAAATAGTGCAACCACTTCATTGAACTCAAAGGTGAGACAAGCACCAATGGATAGTTGTCAAATTAAAGTGTGTTATTCTATGATCCTTGATGCTATACAATACATAAAAACTAAGTCTCAAGAAGAATAACAGATAGTGGTCAAAGTATGTTATTCTACGCTCCTTGATGCTATATAATACATAAAAACTAAGTCTCGAGATTAACTAGGTAACTATTACAATCTGTATAACTGAATTGGTTTAAGTAAGATTATGAGTAGAAATGAGCCATGAGTCTAACAAAGGAGTTAGAATATTTAATGTATACTATATCCATTTCCAATGCATTGTAACAGTGTTTTGATAAAACTAGATATTTTAATTTGCCTGTTTCATCTACCAAATCAGAAAGACTGCCGTAGGATGACTAGTAATATAGCTAATTTTTATTGAATACTTAATACGGTAGGTATCGTGATAAGTTTTTTACATTTATTATCCTCTTCAAGGCCTTCAGGTAGTCATATCACCATTTTATAGAATAAAAGAGTAGATCTAGAGAAGTAAGTTTTCCGAGGACCACTAACAGAAAGAGCTGAGATTTGAACCCAGGACAGGCTGCCCATCGTGGTCCATCCCTTAACTAATACATATGCTGCTTTTCTTAGTTACCAAACTTAAAGCAGTATTGTACTTTTAAATTTCTTTGGAAATCATGTCACTTGTTTTCTGTTATGTCCTGTGTTTATCCCTCCCTCCCCCTAATCCTTTTTCCTTTTTTTTTAAAAAAAAAAAAGCAGTATTGGGCTGGGCACAGTGGCTCACGCCTGTAATCCCAGCACTTTGGGAAGCCGAGGAGGGCAGATCATGAGGTCAAGAGATCAAGACCATCCTGGCCACCATGGTGAAACCCCATTTCTACTAAAAATATGAAAATAAGCTGGGCATGGTGGCAGACGCCTGTAGTCCCAGCTACTCGGGAGGCTGAGTCAGGAGAATTGCTTGAACCTGGGAGGTGTAGGTTGCAGTGAGCCCAGATCGTGCCACTGCACTCCAGCCTGGCAGCAGAGCGAGACTCCGTCTCAAAAAAAAAAAACCAGTATTAAGTCCATAGATTCATTTCGTTTGAATGTTAGATAGTGTTAGGGACGCTAAGTGATACTGTTGGATGTTCCCATAACTAATATAGTTAGTATAGCATAATGGTTACAAGCACTAATCATTGAGTCTAGACTGCTTGTGTTTTTTCAGTGCTGACTTAACCACTTAACTAAGCCATTAGTTTGGGCAAATGACTTAATCTCTTGGTTTCAGTTTTTCAGAGAAGAATGAGTTAACATGTAAAGTTCTTAGACCACTGCCTAGCATATATTAAATGCTTGATAAACGTTAGCAATTTTTATGAGCCCCTCATCAGGAATGTACGTACATAACGTTAATGCCTCATCACACATTGATTTTAGATAGGAAATATTCACATTATGGTTTTTGGATTTCCAATAAAACTTTGATATTCTACAGTCTAAGCTACTATATTAATAAAAAAGCAAACATACATGTTTTTATTTTGTACCCCTGGTGACAACCTGAATGGAAAAGACAGTTTATGGGCTGTCTTCTCATGTGTGTTTACCTCTTCCCACCCAAACCCCACTGCAGAAATTATTAGAGCACTTCTTAAGCATCTTTGTCATTGAAAAATTAAGACTTATTTCTACAGTGAAGGTAACTTTTTTTTTTTTAATCTAGGTTGTTTCTCAGTATTCAAGTCTGCTTTCTCCAATGAGTGTAAATGCAGTGATGAAAGTGATTGACCCAGCTACAGCCACCAGTGTAGATCTTAGAGATATTAAAATAGTTAAGAAGCTTGGGTAAGCATCTCTAATTACAACTTGAATAAAAAGTTGAAAATGAGCATAAGATTGCCAAAAATAAATTTAAGTTAAAAACACCTAGATGAAAGTCACAAAGCTCTCTTTTCTCTTTTTTTTTTGTTTTCATGAGAACGTGTATTAGTATGGGAATCTCACGATTTTGTTTATATTATCTTACGATAGACAGTAGTGGATCCAAGAGATCCAGGAATGGGCAATAACAAATGTTATTTGTTAGCACATTTTATTGAACTGATGACTTTTAATCTGTTAACAAAATGTACAGATTTCCACTCTCTCTTAACTACTACCCCTCCTTGTTTTCTCTTTTTCTTAGTGGGACAATTGATGACTGTGAGTTGGTGGAAGGGCTGGTTCTCACCCAAAAAGTGTCAAATTCCGGCATAACCAGAGTTGAAAAGGCCAAGATTGGGCTTATTCAGTTTTGCTTATCTGCTCCCAAAACAGATGTAAGTAGAATCCAAATGAAATTGGTTCCATTTGTGTTGAACTTTTTAATAATTCAGGCATTTGTTTTTTAAAAACAGAGAATACTGCTAGTGATTTAAAGCATAGATCTCAAAAGAATTATTAGAATTGAGACAAAAACAGAAGTTGTTGGTGCTACAACTGACAAGTCTATATCCTCAGTTTGGATATTGAAATTGAAAGCTAGCCGATTGTAGTCCCAGCTGCTTGGGAGGTTTAAGCAGAAAAATTGCTTGAACCTAGGAGTTTGAGACTGCAGTGTGGTATTCCATCACTTGTGAATAGCCCCTGCACTGTAGCCTGGACAACATAGTGGGACCCCATCTTTTCATTGTCATCATTGTTGATTTACAAATTCACACAGAATAAGAGGGACCCCATCTTTTAAAAACGACTAAAATAGGATAATCATTTTATATTTTTTGGTTATAAAAAAGTACTTGCAAAAAATTAAGACAGCAGTGTATTTAGTTGAAAGTAAAAGACCCAAGTTTGGGGCATATATCTTTGCAGACTCTTTTTTATGCATGTCTGTATAATTTATTGCTTGGTATAATTTTGGTTGAATTTCTACAGTACATAGTATTTTCACTTAAAAGTCATCTATGTTTAAACTTAAAATATCTTACAATGCAAATTATAATGTTCTTTTTCTTAACAGATGGATAATCAAATAGTGGTTTCTGACTATGCCCAGATGGACCGAGTGCTTCGAGAAGAGAGAGCCTATATTTTAAATTTAGTGAAGCAAATCAAAAAAACAGGATGTAATGTCCTTCTTATACAGAAGTCTATTCTAAGGTATGGGGCTATTTATTTTGTTCATCTCTTAATGATAAATGATTTTGGATCTCCACTAGCAGGATTTTTTTCTGATAAAATGTTTGATTTAAGCATTTACTCTAAATTTTTATTTCTTAAGGGACAACTCTTAGGTGAAATGAAATGGGAGAATTTTTATTTTAAAAGCACAGATACAAAGTGTTAGGCTTAAATATTGTACCATCATTTGCTCAGACCAAGGGAAAAAATGGTAAAAGTAAAAGTTCAGAGGCATCTGGGAAAAGCACTTTCAACAATTATATGACTTGTAAATGTAAAACAATATAGATGTAATTTTCTTAGCTAAGTAAATGCCAGGAAGTTGTGTTTGGCTTTTTTAAAAAACTTGTTTCTTAATTAGATTATTGGCTTCAGGGTGGAGCCCTTAAGGAACAGGGCCAAGAAAGCCTGCGGTTTTTGTTTTGTTTGTTTGTTTGTTTGCATGTTTGTTTTGAGACAGAGTGTCACTCTGTGCCAGGCTGGAGTGCAGTGGTGTGATTTTGGCTCACTGCAACCTCCGTCTTCTGGGTTAAAGCGATTCTCTTGCTTCAGCCTCCTGAGTAGCTGGAATTACAGGTGTGCACCACTACACCCAGATAATTTTTGTATTTTTAGTAGGGACAAGGTTTCACCATGTTGGCCAGGCTGGTCTCAATTTCTTGACTTCGTGATCTGCCCGCCTCAGCCTCCCAAAGTACTGGGATTATAGGAGTGAGCTACTGCACCCGGCCAACAGCAATTTTTAAAGAAACATTTGAGTTGGGTAAACCACCAGAAATCTACCTTTTTAATTTTTTTTGGCAGCATTATTATTTTTCTTTGTAGTTACAAGCTAGAAAAGCATTATTACATTTTGATAAAAAATGGGTTATCTTCCCTTTCAAATGTGCGATATATAATCTTTCCTAGACCAAGATCCTAAACATCAAGACTTGTTTTTTTTTAAAAGCCAAGTTTGTTGCAGAATTAATTAGCTGAAAGTGGAATTTATTTAAAGGTCTATGCAATTGGCTTGCCTTGTCATTTAGAGGTTCTTTTCCAGGGAATGCTCTGTGCATAGTCCATAGATGAAAAGAATTTTCCAAAGTTTAAACAAATCACTTTTTTATTTTTTCCTGAGACAGAGTCTTGCTCTGTCTCCCAGGCTGCAGTGCAGTGGTTCTATCTCTGCTTACTGTAACCTCTGTCTTCTGGGTTCAAGCGATTCTTCTGCCTTAGCCTCCGGAGTAGCTGGGATTATACATGTGTGCCACCATGCCCGGCTCATTTTTATATTTTTAGTAGAGATGGGTTTCACCATTTTGGTTAGGCTAATCTTGAACTCGTGACCTCGGGTGTTCCGCCCTTCTCAGCCTCCCAAAGTGCTGGGATTACAGGCGTGAGTCATCAAGCCCAGCTGATTTTTTTTTCTAATAGACACATTCCCATTTACTCCATTAATATGTCAGAATATACTGTGGGTGTTCATTTTATATGCTCTTTGAAGAGTCAGAAGACTTGGTTCCTTTTCTTTTTTTTTTTTTTTTTTTTAATACGGTGTTTCACCATGTTGGTCAGTCAAGCTGGTCTTGAACTCCCGACCTCAGGTGATCCGCCCGCCTTGGCCTCCAAAGTGCTTGGATTACAGGCGTAAGCCACCACACCCAGCCCAAGACTTGGTTCTAATCCCAGTCATATAATAGCTACTGACCTTGAGTAAATTGCCCCCCAAACTCAGTTTGCTTATCTTCGTAGCAGGGATACTAGTAATACTTCCCTTTTTAGTATCACAGAGTTGTTAGATAATTCCCAGTAGTTCATGGGGAAGTGTAAATTTGTGGAGTCTGAATTAATACTTCTAAATGTGTAAAGTATTGATAAGCTTTTAGTTACCAAAATGTGCTCATTTATATGAAAAATAAGGCCAGGCACAGTGGCTCACACTTGTAATCTCAGCACTTTGTGGGGCCGAAGTGACAGGATCTCTTGAGCCTTGAGTTTGAGACCAGCCTGGGCAACATAGGGAGACCCTATCTCTATTAAAAATAAATACATGTGCTGGGTACAGTTGCTCATGCCTGTAATCCCAGCAGTTTGGGAGGCCAAGGTGGGTGGATCACCTGTGGTTGGGAGTTCAAGACCATCCTGGCCAACATGGTGAAACCCCATCTCTATTAAAAGTACAAAAATTAGCTGGGCATGGTAGCATGCACTTGTAATCCCAGCTACTTGGGAGGCCAAGGCAGGAGAATCGCTTTAACCCGGGAGGCGGAGTTTGTTTGCTATGAGCCGAGACCGTGCCATTGTACTCCAGCTGGGCAACAAGAGGAAAACTACGTCTCAAAAAAAAGTCAAAATAAAGGCCGGGCATGGTGACTCACGTCTGCAATCCCAGCACTTTGGGAGACCGAGGTGGGTGGATCACAGGGTCAGGAGATCGAGACCATGCTGGCTAACACAATGAAACCCCATCTCTACTAAAAATAGAAAAAATTAGCCAGGTGTGGTGGCACATGCCCGTAGTCCCAGCTGCTCGGGAGGCTGGGGTAGGAGAGTCACTTGAACCCAGAAGGCGAAGGTTGCAGTGAGCCAAGATTGCACCACTGCACTCCAGCCTGGGCTACAGAGCAAGACTCTGTCTCAAAAAAAAAAAAAAAAAAAAGTCAAAATAAATAAATGGGGAAAAAATAGTGGCCTAGTTATCTTTTGTGTGTGGTACAGTGTCATTGAGGACAGAGTACATTTTAATACTGAAATTGTACGAAAATTTCCAGTAGAATTGGAAATATTAATTTTGAGCTTGTGAACTTAGTAAACTAAAGCATTTTTCTTCACAAATAATAGGATGAGCCATTTAAAAACAATAATTAAAACCTTAAAGGATTTGAAGAGCAAAAGTTTTCTTTTAACCTAGCATTTACATAATGACTGATTTTGTGTTTTAGAGATGCTCTTAGTGACCTTGCATTACACTTTCTGAACAAAATGAAGATAATGGTGATTAAGGATATTGAAAGAGAAGACATTGAATTTATTTGTAAGGTAAAACATTAACATCTGTATTTGTGGAAAATGTCTAATAGTCAGATAAATGTTGCCTTAATTTGTGGATTTCATTCTTTTTTTCCAGACAATTGGAACCAAACCAGTTGCTCATATTGACCAATTTACTGCTGACATGCTGGGTTCTGCCGAGTTAGCTGAGGAGGTCAGTTTAAGTGGTTCTGGCAAACTTCTCAAGGTAACAGTATTATACTTAAATTTTTATTTGCTTAGGTTTTGGATGTGAGTTTTTTTTAATCCTTCAGATACTTAATTTGGAATTTATTTAATGAAGATTACAGGCTGTGCCAGCCCTGGAAAAACAGTTACAATTGTTGTTCGTGGTTCTAACAAACTGGTGATTGAGGAAGCTGAGCGCTCCATTCATGATGCCCTTTGTGTTATTCGCTGTTTAGTAAAGAAAAGGTAATGTCATTGTTACATTATTTAACGTTTTGAACATTAAAACTACTATATTCTATTTTTTTAAGATATAAATAGATTATTAAAAGTAATTTTCTGTTGGATAAAATAAGCTAAAAATGTATTTGTGAATTTCAGGGCTCTTATTGCAGGAGGTGGTGCTCCAGAAATAGAGTTGGCCCTACGATTAACTGAATATTCACGAACACTGAGTGGTATGGAATCCTACTGTGTTCGTGCTTTTGCGGATGCTATGGAGGTCATTCCATCTACACTGGCTGAAAATGCCGGCCTGAATCCCATTTCTACAGTTACAGAACTAAGAAACCGGCATGCCCAGGGAGAAAAAACTGCAGGCATTAATGTCAGAAAGGTAATCATTTAATCTCTAATATAGAAAATACTGATTAATATAAAATATTACAAGGTTTATAGTCATCTGTTAAATGGAAAGCTTTGTAATGAAAGCATCATCTTGGATTTAAATACGAGGCCTGCTGCAGGGTAATTAATCTGTGCCATTGAGTAAGAAGGAAGATGATGACACCTTAGGCAGGGGCAGTATTATTTGTTCATTAAATCTGCCACTTACTGACTAGATTTAGTGAGTTACTTAGTCTGTCCTCAGTTTCCTCGGTTGTAAAAACAGGGATGATTAATAGTTCCTTCATAGTCCTGTTCTAAGAATTAAATGTATTTCTAGTTAACAAGCTCTTAGATAAATACTTGGCATATAGTAAAGACTGTATTAAAAAATCATTGCCCTAGTTAGCATGAGCTAGTGTAATTGTGTAAAGTTATATAGTAATAATAGTTTTTATTAATGTTTTATTGAGGAGACAAATATTACATGATGGGAAAGAACTGACAATCCAACATGATACTTTCTGTATGGTACAGAACTCCAAAGGATGGAACTGTTTGTTTAGGGAAGGCTTTATGAATAGGCACTTTTGGTTGGTAGGGGATGAGAAAATTCCAGTTGGGTAAGCAGTAGTTTTTCAGGTGAGAAGAGGCAAGCAGTTCTTCACCTGGATACAGCTGGAGCTATATATTAGTGGTATGGTGGGCTTTAGGTTAGAAAGATCAGATAAAAGCAATTAATAGGCCAAGCACAGTGGCTCATGCCTGTAATCCCAGCACTTTGGGAGGCCAAGGCGGGCAGATCACCTGAGGTCAGGAGTTTGAGACCTGTCTGGCCAAGATGGCAAAACCCATTTCTACTAAAAATACAAAAAAAAAAAAAAAACAGCCAGGCTCAGTGGCAGGTGCCTGTAATCTCAGCTACTTGGGATGCTGAGGCAGGAGAATGGCTTGAACCCAGTAGGTGGAGGTTTCAGTGAGCCGAGATTATGCCATTGCACTCCAGCCTGGGCAACAGAGCCAGACTCTGTCTCCAAAAAACAAAAAAAAAAAACAAACCTATCACTAGAATGAGAAGGCCCTTAATTATTGAGCCAGACATTTTTTTTTTCTTCCCGTAGTTGGGATCCACTAAAAATTTCTTTGAGCAAGAGGCTAAGGATATAAAAATATTTTAAGAAGGGAAGACTGGAGGCAAGGATGCCTGTTACAGGCCATCAGGAGCAATCCCAGGATAAAGGGAAGTAGGATGGTGCAATGAAGAATTTAAGGTGGGAAACAGACTCTAGAGTAGACCAGGGTTGGCCTAATTCAGAATTAGAATTCAGAGATGATTTAAGCATTAAAGATACAATTTTTAACGACTGATCGTTTGGCTAATTTTGCTGATACTTAAAAAAAAGCGATACTTAGAAGTTGTTTTTGAGTTAGGATTGGGTGACTGCAACAATTCAGTTTTTCCAAATTTTAGTTGAAATACAACCCACAGTGTAGAGAAGATCTTAGTAGAGTATCATATTCTAACGTGCCTAGACAAAGGGAAAACTAGATTTGATAAGGTCTTGAGGTTCATTGGTAACCATATGGCTGCTGGTGTGTATTATTACGAACACTAAAAGCAGCTTGTGCTGATTTGATTTGCAGGGTGGTATTTCCAACATTTTGGAGGAACTGGTTGTCCAGCCTCTGTTGGTATCAGTCAGTGCTCTGACCCTTGCAACTGAAACTGTTCGGAGCATTCTGAAAATTGATGATGTGGTAAGTATTTCCAGGTTGCAGATTTTCTTAGGAGGTCAAAAAGGCATATATTTTTAAAAAGTTTTTTGCGTAGTTGTTTTTGTTTGTTTTTGAGACAGAGTTTTGCTTTGTCGCCCAGGCTGGAATGCAGTGGCGCTATCTTGGCTCACTGCAACCTCCGCGTCCTAGGTTCAAGTGATTCTCCTGTCTCAACCTCCTGAGTAGCTGGGATTACAGGTGCCGGCCACCACATGCAGCTAATTTTTGTATTTTTAGTAGAGATGGGGGTTTCACCATGTTGGCAAGGCTGGTCTCAAACTACTGACCTCAGGTGATCACCCGCCTCGACCTCCCAAAGTGCTGGGATTACAGGCATAAACCACCGTATCCCGCCATTATTTTTTAAAGTTTTTACTTTTGATAAATATTTGCTAGTCATTAAGATGACAGCAGTTCATACTTAATACAGTTTTTCCTCACCTGTAAAAATGGGGAGAATTTTATTTATTTTATTGCCTTAAACATTTTCCAGCCTTAAAATTTTGTCATTACAAGTTTTGAAACCTAAGTTTTTCTCTTATCAGGTAAACACTCGATAATCTGGATAACTGATCAGCACCATTATGGCCACCAGTATTGCAGCTGGAGTGGAAGCAGATCGCCTTGGTGTTCCTTGTTTGGAAGATTATTTCCTCTGAATTGCTGGGCTTGGTCTTCCAGTTGGCACTTGCTTGAAATTGTATTGAAACAATTTAATGAAAATATTAAATACTTGGTTTCAAAAGGCAGATTGATTTATCTTCTCACAATACTCTGTTATTTCTGATGCTTTTCAAAAACCTATAAAAGAAGCATAAAAAGTGAGTTTACATGTTGAGTAAAAAGATGGCCCAATTTGCTAATCAATCATAGGCATTAAAAAACTACCAAAGTGTAATATGTATTAATATATATACTGTCTTAAAAGTAAACAATACAAGTGGCACCTCTCTGAGCCTACTCTGGCTTGGGAGTTTACCCGATTTAAAAAAAAAAAAAAGTTATGAAAAATGAAAGCCTTCCTTTAGCCTATCGTCCTTTCCTTTTCCCAGTATTAATGACTGCTGTGTTGGATTCCTTCTACAAGTAAAAGTGTATACATAAATGTAGCAAATCTTACACAAAAGAGATTCTTTTTTTTCCCTCCGAATTTGGATTCTTTTTTTTTTTTTTAATTTTTTTTTTCTTATATAAAGACAGGGTTTCACTATGTTGGTCAGGCTGGTCTTGAACTCCCGATCTCAGGTGATCCGTGCCCCTTGGCCTCCAAAGTGCTTGGATTACAGGCGTGAGCCACCGCGC
>CAUYLG010051190.1:0-46144 GCA_963573385.1 Cacajao melanocephalus | reverse complement strand
TTGATTCTGCACTTAACTTTCAAAATATTCTCTCTCCTTTGCAATAAATTGCTCTATGCTTCATCTCCTTTGCTGTGTGTCTCTTGTTTAAATTCTTTTAAACTGATAAGATGTGTTAGTCCATTTTCTTTTTTTTTTTTTTGTTGAGATGGAGTCTTGCTCTGTTGCCCAAGCTAGAGTGCAGTGGCATGATCTTGGCTCACTGCAACCTCTGCCTCCTGGGTTCAAGAAATTCTCCTGCCTTAGCCTCCTAAGTAGCAAGGACTACAGGCACACATCATCATGACGGGCTAATTTTTTGTATTTTAATAGAGACGGGGTTTCACCATCTTGGCCAGCCTGGTCTCGATCTCTTGACCTTGTGATCTGCCTGCCTCGGCCTCCCAAAGGCTTTGGGGGTTCTAATGAGAGGTGTCTCCAGCTCACTTCTTTCCATCTTGCTGGCATGTTGGCCTGGCTGAGCTGGATGCCTGGGTCCACCTGTAATGCCCACCTGCTTACCTCCATGAGGGCAGTGCCATGCACAGGTGGGCAGGGAGAGGGCTCGTGAGAGAAATAATTAGAACACACATACCCACTGTATCAGTTAGCTTTTGCTACAAAAATGCTTCCTAACAAATGAGCCCACACGTCACTCTAAAGCAACACTCACTTATTCTCGTGGTGGGTTGATTGGTTGACTGACCCGGGCTGGACTTGGCAGGGAAGCTCTGCTGGTCTTGGCTGGGCTCAGCCATGTGACTGGGTAAGCTGGGAAGGAATTCTTCAAGGTCGTCCTTGTCCTGGGGCTAGTGGGACAGCCCAGGTATGTTCTTATGCGCCATCAGCTTCATATGATGGGCAAAGCAAGTCATATGGCAATGGCTGGAGTGAAGAGACAGGGACCCGAGCCCTGTCCAGCATGGAAGGACTCTTGCAAAGTCACTTGACAAAGGGCAGCCAGACGCAGGAAGGGACACATACCTGGGGCCATCGACGTGACTGGCCATAGCCATGCATCTGGATGGTGGCGCCCAATCTCTCTCCACCACCCTGGGAGCGTCAGAGCCAGAACAAACAGCCGAGGTGGAAAGGCCACAAAGTCAGTAGGGTAAGTGGTCCCAACTACTTGGGAGGCCAAGGTGGGAGGATCACTTGAGCCCAGGAGGTGGAGGCTGCAGTGAGCTATCATCGTGCCACTGTACTCCAGCCTGGGTCACAGAGAAAGACCCTATCTCAAATATAAAACCCCACTGACTTCCCCAAAGCCTCCAGGAAGACAGGCTCCTCCTCCTCCCAGGGCTGATGTCTCCCCACCACACGGCCACACTCCCAGGCAGGCAGGAGAGGTCTCCCTGAGTCACAACTACCCACCTCATTGATTCCGACCATTTTACAGTGAGGTGCAATGAGATATTGCACCCAAGATACTCCCGAGCTTGGAGATGTAGTGCAATCCCTTTGATTTCCTGCCCAGATCCACCCTGTCCTGTGCAAGCCCCAGCCAAGCCCCTTCCTAGGTCAGCTCCCTCCAGAGTGCTGCTCAGGAGACGGGCATTCTTCTGATATCCTTAGCCCAGTGAGGATCCACAGGGCTACACCTCAGCTGGTGCTGGGCTTGTCTCACTCTCAGGGAGGCCCGAGTGGGCTGCCTCCTCCACCTCCTCTGCCTCCTCCTATTTCTTTGTCTCCATGCTTCCCTGACTTTGCCTCTTTTAACAAAACTCTTCTAATGTAATAGATTTCTTCTGTGGTCAACAACTTGCAGTATAGGTTGGGTGCAGTAACTCATGCCTGTAATCCCAGCACTTTGGGAGACTGAGGTGAGAGAATCATTTGAGGCCAGGAGTTTGAAACCAGCCTGGGCAACATAGTGAGACCCTGTCTCTACAAAAAAATATTTTAAAAGTAGCTGAGTGCGGTGGCGTGCACCTGTCATCCCAACTACTCCAGAGGCTGAGGTGGGAGGATCACTTGAGCCTAGGAGTTGGAGGCTGCAGTGAGCTATGATTGCACCACTGCACTCCAGCCTGGGCAACAGAACAAGACCCTGTCTCTCAGAAAAATGAAACAAAGCTGGATGCAGTGTCTCCTTCCTGTAATCCCAGCATTTTGGGAGGCCAAGGTGGTCAGATTACCTGAGGTCAGGAGTTCAAGACCAGCCTGGACAACATGGTGAAACCCCGACTCTACTAAAAATACAAAAATTAGCTGGGCATGGTGGGACATGCCTGTAATCCCAGCTACTTGGGAGGCTGAGGCAGGAGAATCGCTTGAACCTGGGAGGCGGAGGTCGCAGTGAGCAGAGATTGTGCCACTGCGCTCCAGCCTGGGCAACAAAGCAAGACTCCATCTCAAAACAAAAAAAAAAATAACACAAAAACCTCCCAGTACACATAATGGGTGTGACCACTCAAGGAGATTCCTGGGGAGGCCCCTTCCAGAGGTGACCGCTGCTTGGTCAAGGCTTCCTGGACTCCTGAGACAGGTGGGACGCACCTGGGGTTGACCCCTAGCTCTGCCCTGACCTTGGGCAGGTTGTTTCTCTTTCAGCCTCAGTTTTCCCATCTATAAAATGGGGACAGAAGAGCAGCTGCCTTATAGGGCCGTTGCAAGGACTAAATGGAGTTTCGTGTGTAAGGCACTGAGTATGCTATGGAACTTGATATTGAATACATTGTCTTTCTCGGTGCTTTACTTGGGAGTTTGAATCAATAAAAGAAGTGTCCGGCAGGTGCGTGCATGCGTGTGTGTGTGTGTGTGTGAGAACACCGATGCTGGTTAACAGATGATCTGTGTGGTAAGAACAAGGTACTCCAGAAGATATGTCTTGATCATAAACCCAGGGAAGATAAAGCTGTGCTCAGTGAAAGCAGGAATTCACCCTTTTCCACTGAGCTCTGGGCCCCTCACCTTCCATGATAGCCTGGGACTTGGGTGTATCTTTTGTGGTCTGTGCCACAACCAAATTTGCAAAACTCACAGTGTCTCCTGGGGGTAGGGAAAGCTCTGGTTCCCAAGTTTTAGGGTCCCCATGCTATATGGTTTGGCTGTGTCCCCACCCGAATTTCACCTTGAATTGTAATAATCCTCACATGTCAAAGGCAGGGCCAGGTGGAGATAATTGAATCATGGGGGTGGTTTTCCCATACTGTTCTCATGGTAGTGAATAGTCTCACGAGAGCTGATGGCTTTATTAAGGGGAGTTCCCCTGCACATGCGCTCTTGCCTGCTGCCATGGAAGATGTGACTTTACTCCTCCTTTGCCTTTCGCCATGATTGTGAGGCCTCCCCAGTCATGTGGAACTGTGAGTCCATTAAACCTCTTTCCTTTATAAATTACCCAGTCTCAGGTATGTCTTTATTAGCAGCGTGAGAACAGATTAATTACCCCATGCTGTACCCTCTGTCCCATCAGCAGTCTCCTCTTTGACAGTATCATCTGTCACTGTCATAATAAGGTCCCAAAAATCCTTTCCGGTTGACCTCTCCCAGTTCTGCCACGTCTGTGCCTCTGTTTCCTCATCTGTCAGAGAGGACTGGAATTATACCTGCTTCACAGGGTTGCTTGTGGATGTAATGAGTTAATGTGCGTGAGTCTGCCTACAATAGTGCCTGACACAAAATCAGGATTTTTTTTTTCTTTTGAGACAAGGTCTGGCTTTATTGCCCAGGCTGGAGTGCAGTGGCACAATCTTGGCTCACTGCAACCTCCTCCTCCGGGCTCCAGTGATTCTCCTACCTCAGCCTCCCAAGTAGCTGGGGCCACCATGCACCACCATGCCTGGCTAAGTTTTTTTGTACTTTTGATCAAGATGGGGTTTCGCCACATTGCCCAGGCTAGTCTCGAACTCTTGACCTCAAATGATCCACCCACCTTGGCCTCCCAAAATGCTGGGATTGCAGGTGTGAGCCACTACGACCGACCCAGAATCAGGACTTGCTATTGTTGTTTATGATTATTATTTATAAATTACTCCTAAAAACATGACTTTCCTAGAAGACTCTTCGATGACACTTCGTTATGATATGGAGAGTGACCATGAGGTGACTCAAAATAGCTGCTGAGCCTGAGCTGAGCCCGAAGATGAGTTTCACGACTTTGTTTTATGAAAAGACACATGCCTTCATTTGCTGGTGTCTTCTGGGGGTGACATGTGACTGTCAGCTATTTGTCCCCCTCCAAAGAAAGCACATGATCTGCCCCTTCTAGGGGAAGATGATTTTTAAACAATGAATGAGTGCTTTTTGAGAGACACTCACGTTTTGGAAAGAGCACTTTGAAAGCAGATGTTTGGAAATGTTTCCATTGTTATCAGCTTTTATTGCCAAAAAGCAAAGAAAGTGTGTTTCCTTTTAAAAACTCTTCACGTCTGCACACTTGAAGAACTGGGAAACAGAAAATTCTGGCCAATTTCAAAATCTTTCAAAAGAAAACTTTTAGGAAGTTTTGAATCCATTCATTGCAAATCTGCAAATACCAATTTTCGGAATTCTTTTCAAGACGAAACGAGGGATATCCAGGAAGATGGATGTATACAGTACTAGTCAATTTCACCAAAACATAGTTCCCTATTTGGTGAATGGGATTAAAATATTAGTATTGGTATTAATATTTAGAAAGCACAGCATGTGGTGTTTCTTCCATTTGAACTTACAAATCTTTGTGAGGTACTGTCTGTGGCTCTAACAGCCACTCAAACCAAATATGGACATCACGTACACAGAAAGAGATCTTCTGGTCATCACAGCACATAGCATTAACCTAAGCTTTCCAAAAAATAAAAAAGCAGAGTCAATTGCATTGCTATCAGGAAAAGAACATTTGGAATGCTCAAATGAAAGCCAAAAGGTTTGTTGTACTGCTAGCAAATAAAATAAAAATTTTTCTTTTTTTTCTTTGAGATGGGGTCTCGCTCTGTCACCAGGCTGGAGTGCAGAGGTATGATCTCGGCTCACTGCAACCTCTGCCTCCTGGGTTCAAGTGATTCTCCTGCCTCAGCCTCCTGAGTAGCTGGGACTACAGGTGCGTGCCACCACGCCCAGCTAATTTTTGTATTTTTTTAGTAGAGACGGAGTTTCACCATGTTAGCCAGAATGATCTTGATCTCTTGACCTTGTGATCTGCCCGCCTTGGCCTCCCAAGTTGCTGTGATTACAGGCATGAGCCACCTCTCCCGGCCTAAAATAAAAATATTTCAAAGTAGTGTTTATTTAATCTTCATGTCCTCCTTTAAGAATTCCTACTTTATATACAGGTTGAGCATCCCGAATTTGAAAAGCCAAAATAAAAAATGCTCCAAAATCCAAAATATTTTGATGATGATATGATGCTCATTGGAAATGCTCATTGGAGCATTTTGAGGCCAAGGTGGGCAGATCACCTGAGGTCAGGAGTTTGAGACCAGTCTGAGCAACATGGTGAAACCCTGTCTCTACCAAAAATACAAAGATTAGCTGGGCATGGTGGCCCACACCTGTAGTCCCAGCTACTCAGGAGGCTGAGGCAGGAGAACTGCTTGAACCCAGGAGTCAGAGGTTGCAATGAGCCTAGATTGAGCCACTGCACACTAGCCTGGGTGACAGAGCAAGACTCCGTCTCAAAACAACAACAATAACAAAATATTTCAGATTTATGGATTTAAGATGCTCAACTGGTAACTGTAAAGCAGATCTTCCAAAATCTGAAGAAGTTAGAAATCTGAAAAAGTCAGAAATTTGGCACACACCTGGTCCCAAGCTCTTTGGATAAGGGATACTTTATGCTTTATGTACAGCACATAATACATTAGTGTATCATTGTGTAATTCACAAAAGTTCCTGCTCAGTTGGAGATCTCTGCTCTTAATAACTTCATTGAATCCCAAGTCCCTCATCGGGGCAATTTTCTTGTCTTGTTAGTGGACGGATATGCTCTTAATTGGTCTGGGTCATCAAAACTGGCGGCCCCACTCTTGGCCCCTAGGGGGCAGCAGAGGGAAACAAAACAAAAGCTGTGAAACCTGCTCCAGGAAAACAGCCCCAAAAGGGCTGGTCCAGGAGACAACTTACAATGTTTCCTTTCTCCCCAACCTTCCTCGCTCTCCCTCTTCAGGACTGGAGTGAAATAAACCACTGCAGCCCCCAAGGACTGAGAAAAATCGCACTGAGCGTGGGGAATAAGAAAGGGAGTCAGTGATCCCCAAGGCTCATTTTGAGTGGTGGGGCTTTAACCTGAATGCTGCATTTATGTGAAGATGACACAGAGCTGGCCCATGACAGGTAGAGGGGACCCCAGGTGGCCCCAGACTCTGGCCGCCATCCTGCTGCTTCTTGAGCCTGTTTCTCCAGCTGAGATCTAGTAAGAATTCCATAAGGGTCAATTTCATCGTATCCCTTTGGGCAAAGTGCATGGTATACAGTTGGTGCCAAATCAATGTGTGCAGACTCTTCTGACTGAGGAGTAATTCTTCCTCGTTTCATTTGTTACTGCTCCATCCTACCCAAGCCTATCTGTGACCCGTCACTCATTTTCCTTCTGCCCTGGGTGTCGGAGTCAGGGCCGGTTTGCAGGTTGCTGTGTCTCTGTCTCAGAGCGTTTTCTGGCGGATGTACTGAGCTCTGTGTGGCGGGTTTTTGGCTTGATTCTTTGAGAACGCAGCTGGGGAACAAGTGTGAGGTTACTTCTCATGGCTCAGAGCAGGCTTCGGTACTTGGCATGGACTATGTGTGAGCCTCCTAACACATCCCCACAACGCCTCACCTCCCATCCAACCGTCCGCGGGTCCCCAGAGCCGCCTTCCAGAAACACAGCGTCTTGCGTCTGCTCCAGCCGTCCCTGGATCCTCGTTCCTGGCGGAGTGAGATCAAAGCTCCTGGGCCCGTCTTGAAGGCCCTGGGATAGGAGCCTCCTCATCTTCAGCCCTCCAAGCCGCTTCCGTCTACGTGCCCCACGTTCTGTCACACAGGCTTGGTGCGATTGATGGAGCCTCTCTGAGCAGCGTCAGTTTCCTCGTCTATAAAATAGACAAAACCAACCCCTTGAGGATTGAGAATGAGAGATGGGGGACCATGTATGGAAATGCGTTCCTGTGCTGAGAACATGCCGCACATGTTGGTGCCTCCTTGGGTGCCCCCTCCATTTCACAGATGAGGAAACTGAGGGTCTGCGCAAGAGATTCCGGAAAAGATCCAAAAACACGAAGCCCAGATGCAGCAGAGCCAGGATTAACACTCAGAGCTTCTCAGTTCTTTCCTAAGATTGATTACTTTTTAATTTTATAATTGACACATAATAATTGCTACACATTTCTGGGGTGCAGCATGATGTTTCAATGTACAGGCATATATTATATAACAATCCCTCATCAGTGAGGGCCCCCCCAGTAGATCTTTTCTTTGTTCTCCTGCATAGATTACCATCTATGCATTTGGGGAGAATTTATCCACTGCTTCCTTGTTTATTATTATTATTAAAGGCAGGGTCTCGGTTTGACATCCAAGCTGGAGTGCAGTGGCTCAATCATAGCTCACTGCAACCTCCACTTCCCAGGCTCAAGCAAGCCTTCCACCTCAGCCTCCCGAGTAGCTGGGATGACAGACACGTGCCACCATGCCTGGCTAACTTTTTGTATTTTTTGTAGAGGCAGGGGTCTCACTACGTTGTTCATGCTGGTCTCGAACTCCTGGGCTCAAGCAATCCACCTGTCTTGGCTGCCCAAATTGCCAGGATGACAGGCGTGAGCCACTGTGCCCCACCCCTTTTTATTACTGTCTCCCCTTCCAGAATGTAAGCCCCTTGAAGGCACAGACCTGGCCTGTCTGTTACTGAATGCCCAGTACAGAGCAGGAAGCTGATAAACACTTCTTGAATAGACAAGAGCTACGGTGATTTCAAAGAGCACACAGGGAGCTCCAGCTGATCACTTTCTAATGAAGCTGGTTGCTTTCATCTCTGGAGAATCTACCCCCTGGGATGTTTTTGATTGCACAGAGCTCGAGGGCCTTCCGTCCCCTGGGAATGGTGGGCCTGAGCCGCGAACAGCCTGGTAAACATACTAGCACTGTGAGGCCGGCTTTCCCCCGAAACCCAGAGTGACGGGTTAACCAGGGGAGTAAGGTGGGCATTAGGCTTGCGTTCCTCAGAGTCGATGTTTAAAAAACCTCCCTGATAATTGGAAATTGGCGGATCTCTTGCTATAATTAGGAAAGCCTGGAGGCTGGCGATGTTCTGTTTTCCCAAGCTCTGTTTTGAAGGTTTAGGAACCAGGAAGTGACTTAGGAAGCCCAGAAGCTAGCGAATGACTTTGTAGCCACGGACTCTAAGGAAATGTTGAATGTGAAATGCACTCGGGACACGTCCCTTCAAAGCAGATTCATGTTTCCTGAAAAGTAAGAATTTCATTATTAATAGCAACAGTTTTTCTGCTACATTTTGTTGAGTATAAAAACACGAGCCAGGGGCACACCATCACACCTAGCTAATTTAAATTTTTTTAATAGAGATAGAATCTTACTTTTTTGCCCAGGCTGGTCTCCAGTTCCTGGCCTCAATGATCCTCCTGCCTCAGCCTCCCAAAGTCATGGGATTATAGGCAAGAGCCATCATGCCTGGCCTGGGAGTCTAGATTCTTATGTGAACTCTCATGATTCTGGAATGTTGGCAACTGATAAAAATGTAACACACTGTAGAGGCCAAGTCCATCCAGGCCAAGCAAAATAGGCTTAGGGGCCAGATTTGGTCTGCACGTGTCAAGTGGGGTGAGCTGGAGGGCTCCCCAGGCACGTCGGGGAGACAGGTGTGGAAACAGACATCACAGATCAGATTGATTCATGAGATTGAAGATCAGAGGAGGGGTGACCGGCTGCCAGCATGTGGGATGGGGGTCAGGGAGGATTCTGCGGTGGCATGGGGCTTGCACGTGCCCTGAAAGGCACACAGAGGAAGGAGGGCAGGGATGTTCCGGGAGAGGGAGGAATGTGTGTGGAGGACTGGCTTCGGTTTGAGCACCAGGTGATCTGACACTACACAGTGACTGCTGCAGCTGTGGCAGCACAGGAGTGGGCAAAGGGGCTGGAGACAAGGGCAGGAGGCAGTCACTAGGACCCGGAAGGGTGAACTCAGGCACTGAGCTGGCGGTGGGAGCACTGGGGTGGGGGGTAGGCAGAGGTGTGTGGGGCTGGTCTCTCTGGAGGCAGGTGCAGGGTTGGGGTGACCAAGGGACAGCATGGGGACAGGAGGCTGCTGTGGGGCCTTGGCCAGTGGCAGTGAGCCAGACAGGAGGGAGCCAGGGACCTAGGCTCACATTTCCAGCCTCCTAAACAAATCCCATTACGTTTCCCTGTAAACACTTCCCTCCACGCCCAAGGTAATTCCAACAATATCACTATTTGGGATAAAAATCCCCACGGCCATTTAAGGGGTTTGCTGATGAGTTTGGATTTGCTTCAGAAGGCCGTGTAGACACCTGAAGTGGTCCCTTCAGGGGTGTAACCTCCACTCCACTACCTTATATTCAGCTTGAGAGAAAGGCCCAGCACAAACTCAGCCAGAATTTTGGGTTTTCCGTCTGCCCTACAGGTCTGCTTCCACCTCAGCCGAAAGCACCTCCGTCCCTGTGGGAACTCCGCCAAACCACATCGGAGTCATATTTCCCTGTGTTCCATCCATGAGCAAATCCTGCTGGATCTGCCTTTATTTCACTTTGGTTTTTTTAGAGACAGGGTCTCACTCTGTTGCCCAGGCTAGTTTTGAACTCCTGGACTCAAGTGATCCTCCCTCCTTGGCTTCCCAAAGTGCTGAGATTAAAGGTGTGAGCCACTGGCCAGGCACGGTGGCTCACGCCTGTAATCCCAGCACTTTGGGAGGCTGAGGTGGGTGGATCACGAGGTCAAGACTGAGACCATCCTGGCCAACATGGTGAAACCCCGTCTCTACTAAAAATACAAAAAAAATTAGCTGGGCATGGTGGCGCACGCCTGTAGTCCCAGCTACTTGGGAGGCTGAGGCAGGAGAATTGCTTGAACCCGGGAGGCGGAAGTTGCAGTGAGCTGGGGTCGCGCCACTGCACTACAGCTTGGTGCCTGGTGACGGAGTGAGACAGTGTCACTGTGCCTAGCCTGGAGCTGCCTTTAAAGCTGACCCAGAACCTCCACCAGCCCTGTCCCCACACTTGTCTGAGTCCCTGGCCTCGTGCACAGGAATCCACTCGCCAGCCTCTGTGTGTTCTCTCCGCCTACACCCTTCTTTTCATAGTAGCCCACGTGGTCCTGTTAGACACGAAACCAGACATGGGTCCCCTCTGCCAGACCCTCTGCTGGCATCTGCCTTGCTGAGAGTGAATACCCAAGACCCCTGGTGGGGCCTCTGCATTCCTTTGTGATCTGTCCCCACTCCTAGCACCTCCCACCCCTTTTTTCCTCTTCTACCCTTTGCTCACTCAGCTGCAGCCACACTGTGCTCTGAGTTATTCCCCAAAGGGCCGGACAGGCTCCTGCCTCGAGGCTTTTGCACTGGCCATCGCTCTGCCTGGAATTTCATTCCCCTGGATGAGGATGGCTTGCTCCTACATCTCCTTCAAATCCCTGCTCCAGTGTCACCTCCTCTGTGAGGCCTTCCTCGAAGCCATCCCCACTTGGATCCCTCCCTGCTGAATTGTTCTCCCTGGCTTTCACCCCTGCACACTCAGCAACGTTCTTTCTTTTTTTCTTTTTGAGACAAAGTCTCTCTCGCTCTGTCACCCAGGCTGGAGTGCAGTGGTGCAATCTTGGCTCACTGCAACCTCCGCCTCCTGGGTTCAAGTGATTCTCCTGCCTCGGCCTCCTGAGTAGCTGGAATTACAGGTGTGCACCACCACACCCAGCTAATTTTTGTATTTTTAGTAGAGACGGGGTTTCACCATGTTGGCCAGGCTGGTCTCAAACTCTTGACCTCAGGTGATCTGCCCACCTCAGCCTCCCAAAGTTCTGGGCGATGTTCTTTATTATGAACTTTGTTCACATTCTGTTTTCTCCCGAGTGCTGAGCATTCCGTGGGTGGCTCAGTGAGTGGAGGAGCATCTTAGATGGAAATTCCACATCCCCCCATGTGTCCTCTGGTGTTTCTTGAGAGAGTATGGCTCCTGAGACATATCTCACCTGGGCTCTCCTAGCTTTGAATGTGCAGGACAGGGTTCCCAGCTGTAGGTCACTGAGCCCTGCTCCCATGCACACCAACCACAGCCTCAAGTCCAAAGAAGTATCCTGTTGAGCACACATCGAGGAACTGGTTTTCAATGGTGCACATTCATGATGAATATTGCATGCCCATTTAAAAGTGCGATTGGAGGCTGGGTTTGGTGGCTCACGCCTGTAATCCCAGTACTTTGGGAGGCCAAGGCAGGTGGATCACTTGAGGTCAGGAGTTTGAGACAAGCCTGACCAACATGGTGAAAATCTGTCTCTAATAAGAATACAAAAAGTAGCTAGGCATGGTGGCGAGTGCCTGTAATTCCAGCAACTCGAGAGGCTGAGGCATGAGAATCGCTTGAACCTAGGAGGTGGAGGTTGGAGTGAGCTGAGTGAGACACACCACTGCACTCCAGCCTGGGCAGCAGAGCGAGACTCCATCTCAAAAATAAACAAATACATAAATAAAAAATAAAAGCGCTACTGGATTCTTTATAGCTGTTTGGCGATGATGTATTTTCTCTGTCAACCAATACTCTCAATGCCACCATTATTACATGGAGGTCCTCTCTTTCAAAATAGTTGGGAATCTCTTGCCTAGTGGCAGAAAAGGGCTCTAAAAGCAAGTCTGGAGACCTCTGGCCATCCTTCATGCCTATTCTCACCAGGGACATTGCCCACCACACTTTCCTCTCACTTACCCCCCAGGCAGAGTAGCAGCAGCTGACAGTGAGCGCCGGCTCACCCACAGGAGTAAGGCAATTCATAATTGGTTAACCTTGAATTCTGCAAGGCCTGCCACTGGGCAAGCTGGGGGTTGTAGGCGCAGTTCTCAGCTTGGGCAGAATTCAAATAAGCTCTTGCAATCAACATGCAATTAATTGTTGCACACCCTGAGCATCTGGGCAGTAAGCTTTGTGCAGTGCAAAGGGAGTTCAGGGGGTGCTGTCATCTTAGAGCAGAGGTGGGGACAGCGGTGCACAGAGTTCCCATGTCACACAAGAGAGCCCGAAGAGGTTTGTCTGAGTTTGGTCAACTGATCTTGGTTCAGATGTTAGTAACTGAATTATTAACATTTATTGAGTCTACTGTGTGCCAAATGCTTTCTGCAGGCATGATCTCATTACAGCAGCCCGCTGTGATCTACCTTGAAGGGGGGGAGGTCCTCCCTTCTTTATAGTTATGGAAATTGAGGCTCAGAGAGGGTAAGTGACTCGTTCAAAGCCACACAGCTGGTCAAGCCCTAGATTTGCTTGATCCCAAAGTCAGTATGTTTGACCACCCTGTCCCCACTCCAATCTTGAAGATTCTACTCACATTCATGTGTACATGTGAGCAGGGTTGGCAGCCCCTGTAGGGCACCACTGCCTGGTAGCTGCGACAACTTTGTGGCCGGCATGGGCCCTCCTAGGGTTCTGCTGTTTGTAACCTCAGGTGGGAACAGCGGGCTGTCTGGGGTACCCCTTTGCCACTCTTCAGTTGCATGCCACGGTTGGGAGCCCAGATGACAGTTTCATCCTTGGAGGGGAGCTCTTTCCAGATGCTGGAGGTGACACCCAGGAGACAGAAAAACGTTTCAAACCCTATAACCCCGCACTCCAGGAGGGTCACCTCCTGACGGGTCCTGCAATCCAGGTCCAGCATGGGGTGTCTCGTCTGTGGGGTCTTGCAGCTCCCTGGCTGTGGGAAGTCCTCCAGGCTTTGCTGTTTAGATCCTTTGGAAAACTGCTTTCTCAGGGTCTGGTGCGGGGCTCCTTTTGGGGACCCCCTTCTGGGGCAGGGTCTGTGTCCCTCTTGGGGAGCCCCAGCAGGCTCTGCCCTTGTCTCCTAGGGCAGGGCCTCTCTGGGTCTTACGAGATGCCCGCTCCCGGGGAGTTTCATCGCCCCACGTCTCCGTGGGAATCTTTTCTCAGGAGCGCCTTTCCCGGGATTCTCCCTGCGTCTCAGACCCTCACCCGGGCGCGGGTTTCTTTAGGAGGCGTCCCTCCACTCCCAGGACCCCGCCCTCGCCCGGCGTGGGGCGCCCCCTCTCCCCGTGCGGGCGGGCGCTGGAACAGTGTCGCCGGCCGCCTGCAGGTGTCTCCCCACGGAGGGGCGCGCGTCCCTGCGCCGTGGCTGCTGCCAGGCGCCAGCGGCTCCTCGCCGAGGTACACTCGCGCTCCGGGTTCCGGGCGCGCCGGAGCCGCTCCGCCGCCGCCGCCGCCCGCCCAGCCCCGCCCGCCCCGCGCGCCCCCCGCGCCGCGCCCCCACCCCGGGGTTGGGGGGGGCATGGGCCCGCGCCGCGTCCGTCGCCGCCGATCGCAGGCGCCCGAGCCCCGGGGCGCGGCGGGCAGCGGCCGCTGACGCGGGGCGCCGGCTGCCAACTTCGCGCGCGGAGCTTCCCCAGTGGTGCGGTCCCGTCCCGGCGGCGCGGGCGGCATGAAGACGAGCCGCCGCGGCCGAGCGCTCCTGGCCGTGGCCCTGAACCTGCTGGCGCTGCTGTTCGCCACCACCGCCTTCCTCACCACGCACTGGTGCCAGGGCACGCAGCGGGTCCCCAAGCCCGGCTGCGGCCAGGGCGGGCGCTCCAACTGCCCCAACTCGGGCGCCAACGCCACGGCCAACGGCACCGCCGCCCCCGCCGCCGCCGCCGCCACCGCCGCGGGGAACGGCCCCCCTGGCGGCGCGCTCTACAGCTGGGAGACCGGCGACGACCGCTTCCTCTTCAGGAATTTCCACACCGGCATCTGGTACTCGTGCGAGGAGGAGCTCGGCGGGCTCGGTGAGTGCGCGCGGGCGGCGGCGAGCTCGGCTCCAGCTCCCCCGGGGCGGCGCGGCCACCGAGGCCCGAGCACCGGACCCGCGCGCCCTCCTCCCGCCGCCTCGGCCCAGCTCCCCGCGCTTCGCCGGGCTGGGGCGACGTTCCGGGGCGGGGGTCGCGCGAGGTTCCGGGGCCGGGGGCCAGCGCGGGGGACGTGCGGGACCACCCGCCGTGGAGAGGTGCGGGGCAGAGCTCCCGGCCCCTGCGGACGACCAGCGGCTTTGGGGACGCTGCTGCGCCCGGGAAGGCGCCCACCCTAGCTGCCGATCGGAGGGGCGCGCGCTGCTTTCCGCGCCTGAACTCATCTCCACGCTGGTCCCCTCCTCCTCTTTCTTTCGCGGGGCACTGGATGCCCCCACCCACCCCGGGGCGCCCCTGGGGGTGGGGGTGATGCCGGGACTCCTGCTACCACCCGCCCCTCCCTCCGCAGATCCACAGACCCGGGAGCCGAGCGGGGCATCATTCATCCTTTCACCCCCATCGCCAACCCGCGCCCAACCTCCCAGACGGGAGTGGGGAGTGGGGGAGTCCCGCGGGCTCCCGGGGAGCCGCACCCACCCAGAGGCACCCCCATTGCCAGACACCAGGGAGCCCTCTGTGTCTTGGCCCCCTCCCGGGAGAGGCAGGCTGGGGAACTGGGGACAGCTGGGAGAACTCCGGGTCGGGGAGTCCAGGAGGGCTTAGTTTAGCGCAAGCCTCCGATCAGGTTCGGTGGGAGGCTGGCTTTTCAGAAGGTCTCCTTTGCCCGAACCCCTCCTCTACCCTCCAGAGGCAGCCGGGGCTGGAGTGCGTGTTTTGGAGGCAGACAGCCACGCTGTGGCAGGGCTCAGGGGACAGCTGCCCGACAGCCGATTGTGCCACCACTGCAGGTAGAGCTGGGGTGTCTTGGAGCAGGTGTCCAGGCATGGGCACCCTCCTGAGTGAACTGACCTCTTTCTCCAAGGTTAAAACTCCTCCCTGAGTGCCTAGCTCTTCAGTGTGGACACCACATGTGTGTGTGCTCAAGGGTGGGGGAGAGCAGACGTCCACCCTTAGTTTGCCTTAAATAAGCCAGTGGCCTAAGTGGGTTAGAGAGCAGAGGGAGGAAGCTGTGAAGCCTCCCAGTGACGAGCTCCAGGCCTTTGCACAGGCTGCTGCCTCTGCCTGGAATGCCCTTCCCGCCCCACCTCCTTCTTCAGGGGCTCCTGGTCAGTTTCACTGGGACTCTCCCACCTGCCTTCCAAGTCAGGACACTGGGCAGAAACAACCTTGTGAGCTCCCAGCTGGAGAGAGGGCCTCTGTCTTTGGATCTCACCGCTGCCTTTTTCTCCCTGCCACACTTGGCACTGCCTGACATTTTCTGGGGCCTGTTTTTGGTCACTAGCTTATAGAGCCCTCTTCCCAGAGGATGTCACTCTATGAGGGCCATCCCTGTTGGTCTTGTTCTCTGCCGCCTGAGTAATGTCTAGCATATAGTAGGTCTTCGATAAACATTTGCAGGGTGCATACTGGATGGCGCCTTGGGACGATGAACTGGAGGTTTCCTGGGGTGCTGCCTCCTCTGTCTTACTTCTGGGGGTACCTGACCAAACTTTTCTGTGACTTGAGCTGGGCTGGCCGTTTGTCAGAGATACATGGTGTTTGAATAGGTACCTGGCCCTGATTGGTTTCACTCTGTCAGACTCACTTCTGGTTTACACTCAAGATGCGAATGTTTACTGTGGGATGCAATTAAAATTATTAAATTCAAAAGGCATCTTGGCCAAAATTCCCTGCCTTCCGCACAGCCCAACCCTAACCCCTCACACGGAAGCCTCATAACACCTTGTTGTCTGGAACATGTGTCCTTTGAAGTAGACATCTTGCTACTGTACATCTTTCTCCAAGTTCAAGGTGTTTCCAAGGTTCAGGAGACCCAGTCCTGGGCACATACCACCTCTGCTTCTCTTCCTTCCTCTGTGCACACCCCTGAAAAGACAACAGTGCATCTCCAGCACCGGAATGGTCCTATCTCTTCCTCTGTGGAGTGTCCTGGTCCATGCTGGTCAGCTGAGCCTCTTAATTGCTTGAAGTCTCTCTTGGCTGCTCCCTGAAGGTCATGGTCCCAGGACTTGCTACAGTTATTTCCCTGTAGTTTATCCATGGCTTGACTTGGGATATTTATGTATTTTAAAAAATTATTAATTGAAAAATATTTAAAAAGCCATGTTAGCTAACATTTATTGAGCCTTTAACGTGCACCAGGTCCTGTTGAAACTTCTCACCTCCTGAATCTTGTGGAATCCTGGCTGCTACCTTAGAGGCAGATGCTGCTAGGGTGCTTGCTTTTTCAGATGAGGAACTTGAGTCTCAAAGGGGATTCTGGCAAAGGAGCTCGAATTGTCTTCTTCGGGACAGAAAGGAATCAGAGTGAAGGGATCAGGGAAGAGAATAGTGCGGTTGAGGGGTCAGGGAAGGTGGCATTTTGGGGGACTCAGTTAAGACCCTCACTCTCAATACTCTGTTAGTTAGAAATGAGGATGGTTAATTTGTTGGGTAAATAAAAGAAACCCACGGTTTCCTCTTGGCCACTGTGGGCTGGAGATCATCCCTCCCCCAAAATCACAATTTTCCTCTCTGAGAGCTTGGAAAATAGTTATCAGCTTGTCAGTGCTGGTGAGAAATTTGGGAATTGGAGCCAGCTGGGGTGGCTTCTGCAGCTGATCCTACGGTGCCAAAATCCTGTGTTCTCCTCCGCCGTGGTCCTGAAAGGGTGATAGCAAGTACACGGCCTCAAACTTTTGTTGCCATGACAACCTTTCTTCAGCGTTCTGTGACCATTTTATTTTTTTACTGGAAGAGGAAAAAAACACCCCAATAGCCCCCTGAACAAAATCGCGCCTACCCCACCCCCATACATCAAAGCTAAACTTCGTTCTCTCCCTTCCATGAAACTACAGCAAAGCTTTCTTTCCTTCTGTATGTTTCACGTGCACCCAAATACAAACACCAACCAAGAGATCCTCACTGCCCCGTGAGAAGGAGCTGCTAAATGTTCCTTCCTCTCCAACGCCTGTTCGCCTGTTCGGTCATTCCTTTCTATGCTCAGAAAACCCTCTCCCCACTCGGGCAGCCACAGGGAAATGTAATAAGCCCTTTTTCCCACATTAAAAATCTACAGTGTTCACAAAGAAAACTGCAGCCTGCCCTAAACAGACACACTTTCACCAGACCCGGCACAAAGAAACCTTTTCTCCTTGCTCCAAGAAGAGCACCCGCGTCCTTCCACAAACAGAAAGGGAAGCGTGGCCTCAACACAGAGTCACCCCAAGCCCTTCACACAAATTGGATTTCTCTTCTGGTTGAGATGCTGGGGAGGGGTGGCGTGGGGAGCAGACGCAGGCATCGTCCTGGTGGGTGGGGTGGGGGTGGCTGCAGAGAGGCCTGGGGGAGGGGAGAATGAAAGGGTGGGGTGGGGGCGATGGTGGGGCAGGTGGGAGCTCGTGCCAGCTGGGAGCACAGGTGACATCCACACGCGTTGGACATCACCCTGTATGCTTTTGAGCCTCAGGAAAGGGGTGGCTTGGGAAGACTGGGGAGAGGTGGAGGGGTCTTTGGGGACTTGCCAGGCTGGCAGGAGGGAGGTGGGATTGGAGAGAGAAGAGAGGGACCAGTCCCAGGGCTGAGTGACGACAGGGTGGATGTGAAGCCAGAAGACACATGCGGGACCCAGGCTGGGAGCCAGCACGCCCCACACCTCGGTGGCTCCACCCGCAGTTCCAGATACATTGGAGAAGGAAGGAGCATCTTTCCTTCAGACTCAAAAACACTCTCTTCCCTGCAGAACTGGTGGAAGTTCAAGGCTGGGCTCTGCCTCTTACTAGCACGTGGTTTAAGGCAGGAACTTCCCTGGGCTACTGCATAGGCGGGGATCAGAGCAGCTAGTACCCACCCTAGGTGTGAGGATTCAGTCACCTCTGTGTTGCTGCCACGCTGGTCTGAGTCACCCAGAGCCAACCACATCTCCCACGGACTTCTGCAGCCATCTCTCTGCCTCTGCCATCACCCCCACTCCCCAGTTCGTTCTGCATCCAGCATCCGAGTCATTGTTAGTCAGATGCAGGGCATGGCACCTCCGAATGCCCTCTTGTCACTCAGAGTCAAGTCCCCAGCTAGCCTTCCCTGTACCTCTCTTGTCTTCCTTTCTTTTGAACAGACATCCCCAGCTCTTCTGCCCCGTCCCCTAAATTATGCCGCTACAGTGTCACAAGGATGAGGACTCCCCAACCAGGAGAATGTTAGTGTCATATTAGACGGGTTTCATGTTGGGAGCATCTGATGGACAAAGATTTGGATGATGGAAGGCATTGCTTTAACTCCTTGGCACCTTTTGTTTTGTTTTGTTTTGTTTTGAGATGCGTCTTGCTCTGTCACCCAGGCTGGAGCGTAGTGTTGTGAGCATAGCTCACTGCAGCCTCCACCTGCTGGGCTCAAGCCATCTTCCCGCCTTAGCCTCTTGAGTAGCTGGGACCACAGGTGCACACCACCACACCCAGCTAATTTTTATATTTTTTGTAGAGACAGGGTTTCACTATGTTGCCCAGGATGGTCTCAAACCCTTGGGCTCATGTGATTTGCTTGCCTCGGCCTCCCAAAGTGCTGGGATTACAGGCATAAGCTGTCATGCCTGGCCTGACATGTATTACTTCCTTTCGTCCGCATAGTAGCCCTATGAGGTGGGTGCCCTGGTTACTCTCATTTGCCGGATGAGTAAACAGAAGCACAGAGAGGTGAAGTGAGTTGCCCAAGGTCACACAGCTAGTAAGTGGCAAAGCTGGGTTGTGCATGGGGCAGGAGGCTCCGGAGCCTGGCTCTTGCTGGCTGTGCCATGCTGCCCCCTCCTAGTCTCCCTAGTCCAGTTCACTCAGGCTCCCAGGACTTCCCGAACAAGGCTCGTGGGGCAGAGCACCGCATCTGGAGTCACGAGCCCTGGGTTTGGCTCCAGGCTCTGACGCCAACTTGCCGAGTGGCTTTGGAGAAATCACCCACCCTCTCTCCCTGGACTTTTCTTTCCTTGCGTGTAAAATGGAGGTTTTGTTGGGTGTTTTGTATGAATGATGAAGGTGACAGAGACCTGTCCTGTGACACATCACAGGGTTTGGGCCCAGATGATCTGGGTTCCAGTCCTCACACCACTGTGGGCTGCTGTGTGACCTTGAGTAGGAGTCTGCCCTCTCTGGGCCTGAGGATGATCCTATCTGCCCCACATTAGCATCTTCGGGGTTGATCCGATGATGTGGTCTCAGCACTCCTGTGGCCACAGCCAGCACTTGGTAAACGGGCCTTGCTGCCATCTGACCCTGGAGTCTGAGGCTGCAGACAGGTGGCTTGCGTGTCACATCTGAAGAATCTAGCTGTTTTGTTTGGCCCTGCAGTGTTCACGGTGTCTTTGAATAAGTCGCCAACATTTGAATATGGAGGGCACTTCATAGAAACATCTGGATTTATGGCTTTTCTTGAAAACCTGGCAGATGGAGTCTGTACTCCCAATGGCAGTGAGTGGAGCTGCCCCTTAGGGGAGTCCACAGTCCCCCCCTAACTATTCTGCCCTCAGTTTACCTGAATTGCCACCCTTCCCTCTCAGCGGCTCGAACCTCCAAACCTCAGTGTCCTGCCCCCCACCTGGTCCATTGGTCCATCCTGCCAGCATGTCACTCAGAACCCAGTCCATCTGACCTCACCCTGCAGCTGCCCTTGCTCCTGGCTTTGACTTCATGCTCCGTTTCTCCACCCAGTGGCCAGAGGGCTCCCTGTTCCATCTGACCTGGATCACCCCCGTTCTCCACTCCGGATCCTTCCTCAGTCAGTCACAGTCCAGTGCCTTCCAAGGACCGCCAGGCCCTCCACAGTCTTCCCTACTACCTCCTGCCCTTCCCTGCTGCTCTCCGCCCCCATAGTCACTCTTCTCCAGGCTGAGGCCTTTGCACCGCTGTTCCTTGCATCCCGGGAACTCTTCCTCAAGACATCCCTGAGCAAAGTCTCTGCTCAGATGTCCTGTCTGTGAAGCCTTCCTGGACTGCCCCACTGAAATCAGCCAGCTCGCTGCCCGCTGGCGCTCCCTCACACTCCTGATGTCCCCACTGCTCTGATTTTGGTGGTACCCACTATGTATCACACTAGTTTTTCTCTATCGCCCATCCCCCTGCTGGGACGCTGGCTCCCTGAGGACAAGCCTTGTCCCGGTCATGTCGTGCTGCCCCCAGAGCCTAGATGAGCTGGCACTTTGTGCCATAGGGCTCAGCGTGGCAGCTCGTCCAGGTTTGGGGAGGCAGCAACGTGTGACAGGGACCAAGTCTTTAGGAGGGACTCAGGGACTTGGTAGAACGCACTGGGACTTTGGGGGCGCCTCAGGGCTTCTGTGGGCAGCGAGAGTTCTGGGCTCTCTACTCCGTGCCTGTCATTCCTGTGGACTTCAGATGTTCTTCTTTCTTCCCTGCTCCCTCTCTTGGTTTATTTCCAAGGAGAGGTGCTTGGTGGGATCCTGTGGGGAGCTCACGGTCACTCCCCTGTGTTTAAATTCTGGGGTGCCAGACTCAGAGCTGTCTTGTAAGGATGCGGCAACCTCAGGCTTCTGCTGCCTTTGGGATGGTGTGGGTTAAGCTCTTTTGGTCCGAAGTAATGGAAACCAACTTAACCCCAGATAAAAATAAAAGGGGAATAGGCTGGGCGCGGTGGCTTACGCCTGTAATCCGAGCACTTTGGGAGGCTGAGGCGGGCGGATCACCTGAGCTCTGGAAATCGAGACCAGCGTGGTCAACATGGTAAAACCCTGTCTATACTAAAAATACAACAATTAGCAGGTGGTGGCGGGCACCTGTGGTCCCAGCTACTTGGGAGGCTGAGGCAGGATAATCGCTTGAACCTGGGAGGCAGAGGTTGCAGTGAGCTGAGATTGTGCCACTGCACTCCAACCTGGGTGACAGAGCAAAACTCCGTCTCAAAAAAAAAAAAAAAAAAAAAAAAGAAGACTACAAAAGGAATTTATTAGAACAATGCTAGCTGGGTGCAATGGCTCATGCCTGTAATCCCAGCACTTTGGGAGGCTAGGGTGAGAGGATCCCTTGAGGAGTTCAAGATCAGCCTGGGGAACATAGCGAGATTCCCATCTCTATAAAAAAAATAAAAAATCAGCCAAGTGTGGTGCTGTGTGCCTGTAAGTCCCAGCTACTCAGGGGGCTGGGGTAGGAGATTGCTTGAGCCCAGGAGTTTGAGGCTATAGTGAGCCATGATCACGCCACTGCATCCAGCCTGGGCAACAGAGGGAGACCCTGTCTCAAAAATAAATGAAAATAAAAATAGAATAATGCTACAGCTCACAGAGTCCATCACCAGCCCTTAGAGGTCAGAGCCAGGGCCCCTGGGCTCCTGGAGGCTGGTCCTTCCCTCAGATCCAGAGCCACAATTAAAATCCCACAGGAGCCAGGCTGGAAACCTGTGAGAATGAAGTGAGGAAAGTGTGGGGGGCCTGTGGGGGCTGGGCAACCGCTGCTAGGTTCCAGAAGGCATTCTCACTGCAGGAGGGGGCTCGTGGGGTGCCTAGTGGTCCATTTTTGTTCAAAACTCCCGGTTTTTATATGACATCTCTTGATTGTTCACATTTGGCTACGAATCCATTTTTTTATTTTTTATTTTTATTTTTTTTAGAGACAGGGTCTTGCTATGTTGCCCAGGCTGGAGTGCAGTGGCTATTCACAGGCGCAATCCCATTACTGATCGGCACGGGAGTTTTGACCTGCTCCGTTTCCAACCCGGGCCGGTTTACCCCTCCTTAGGCAACCTGGTGGTCCCCTGCTCCCGAGAGGTCACCATATTGATGCCGAACTTAGTGCAGACATCCGATTGGCATAGCACACTACAGCCCAGAACTCCTGGACTCAAGCGGTCCTCCAGCCTCAGCCTCCCGAGTAGCTGGGACTACAGGCATGTGCCACTGCGCCCAGCCATTTTTTTTTTTTTTAAAAGACATCTGATCTGCAGGCCAAAATCAAACCTTTTTGAGGTGAGGGTAGACCCTTGTCTCATCAATTCGCAACTTCTAGGCCAGAGTTTTGCGCTTGATAGGACTGAGTTCTTGCCCCCAATTGTTTTATTTTTATGTAAAAATATTTGTTATAATATTTTATTATTATTATTATTTGAAGTGGAGTTTCACTGTCGCCCAGGCCAGAGTGCAGTGGTGCAATCTCGGTTCATTGCAAACAATCTTGGATTCAAGCGATTCTCCTGCCTCAGCCTCCCAAGTAGCTGAGATTACAGGACTGCACCACCATGCTGGGCTAAGTTTTATATTTTTAGTAGAGACAGGCTTCCGTCATGTTGGCCAGGCTGGTCTCGAACTGCTGACCTCAGGTGATCCATCTGCCTCGGCCTCCCAAAGTGTGGGCAATGTGGGCAAGGTGTGGAAGGGGACCTGGCCCCGAGCTTGGCTGGAGGAGGCAGGGTCCCCTCTCAGGGACCGTCCTTCTTTCCTGATGGTGAGGACTGGGGATAGGAGGTGACGGGGTTGCAGAGGGTAGAGCCTGTGCTCAGCTTCTGGAAGCAGAGCCGGGGTGGATGTTCGGGCGAGAGCTTGGCAAGGGTAGTGGCTGTGGTAGCCTCGTCCCATGTCCCGGCCTCCCAGAGTGTGTGTCAGAGATAGCCATGGGGGAGGAGGAGAGGAGGAGGGCAGGAGACAGAGACATTGTGAGGACTGGGGGGTGACACACAGGGCGGTGGCACGCACAGAATCTGAGAGGGACGCAGAGAGAGGCTTTGAGGGAGACTGAGAGGGAGTGACCAACGAGAGAAAGGCAGACACATACAGAGGGAGTGAGCAAGGAGAGACACAGAGATGAGGGGACACAGGGAGATCAAGGCACACGCACCGCGCTGGGTGCACACCCAACCAGAGAGGCAGAGAGCAGCAACGAGACAGAAACAGACAGAGACGGAGAAAGGGAGAAATATGTGGGCTGAGAAAGAGACACACGTGTGCACACACACATGATGCACAGACACACATGTGCATGTGCGCTCACGCACAGGGAGGAGTGTGCTTGAGAAGCTGGAGCAGAGAGAGGCGAGTGAGGGGAGCCCGAAATAGCCAGGGGAGGCGGCAGGAGCACACGTGGCCCTTCCCACCTCCCCTCGCTCTTTTCCAGGAGGCCCCGCAGGGGAAGTGACTCTTAGAGGCCTCATCCCTAGGGGAGTGGCTGCGCCTGATCCAGGCGGATGGGGGATGCCAGACCCTCCCTCATCTGTCTCTGCCCTCCCAACTCCCTCTCTTCCCACATTGGCAGCAGTGGGTGGGCGCAGTGTTTGGAGGATGGGGTCTTCATTTCATCACTGACCCCTCTCCACGCTGCCCAAATAATAATGATACACTAATAATAACAACAACAAGAAGTCTTATGTAAAGTGTGACTAGAAGAATACAAACATCTGAGGAAAACAGTGCGATTTCTATTAGTCATTCACACTCTAAGCAAACGTGGCACGTGGGAAGCAGCTTCTCCCCACATCAACTTGATTGCCTCTGCCCCCTCTGGACACATTTGTGGGGCATCTGCTTCCCTTTGTCCATGTCTGCGTGTCCTCCCTTCTCTCTGGGTCTCTCTCCATCCTGGTTTCTCTACAGGGGGTCCTCTTCTGGAAAAGGGGATGGGAGGCTGAAATTCCCACTCCTCCAGCCCCTTGGACACTACTGGCCACACTGTCTGCCCCCCTCTGCCAGCCTTGTCCCAGGTGGCCCCACTTGGCTCCAGCCCCACCTTGGGGGAGATCTTCTGGGTGGTCTTAGAGGGGGCATAGAGGAGGAAGACCCTCTCCAGGACACAGTTGGGTGGGGCGGGGGACAGAAGAATTGGACACAAGTCACTGTGTCTCTGCTCAGTGGATCTCTCCAGATGGGGGGTCTCAGGCATCTTGGATTAACACGTTCCTATTCAATCATCTGTTTTCCGCCCTCCTCAGCCCAGGCAGGCTGGGCTATGCCACTGCAGCAATCTGCAGACGTGGGAGGTCGCCAACAACCCTAGCTGATCTCTTGCTCCCGTGCCACATGCATAGCAGGTCAGCAGGGGGCTCTATTTCACGCTAACCTCACTGGGGGCCTGGATAAAGGATGCTTCATCTCTGGGTTTCCATGGCTGTCAGATGGGAATTGCCATCCTGCTCGCATCTCATTGGCCAAAGCAAATCACATGGCCATGTCCACCCCTTCAAGGAATGGAGAATTTCAGTCCTACCATGTGCCTAGAAAGCAGAGACCTGGGGCCGGCAGGGTGGCACGCACCTGTAATCCCAGCACTTAGGGAGGCTGAGGTGGGAGGATTGGTTGAGGCCAGGAGTTTGAGACCATCCTGGACAACATAGCGAGACCCAGTCTCTAAAAATTTTTTAAAAAATAATGATAAAAAAAGAAAGTAGAAACCAGGGGACATTGGTGACATGTTGAACATTGGTGGCACAGATGACTTCCCCACGCCCACCCCTGCCCCTCTCTCAGCCCCATTTCACCAAATGACGGCTCCATCTTTCCAAAGTCTCAGGCAAAAGACCTTGGAGTTGTCTTTGACTCCTTTCTCTCTCTCCTCACAGACACAAACACACACTCATCCTTACACAGCTCATTTAATCTATCGGCAAGTCCTGCTGACTCTTTTCCCAAACACATCCAGAGTGCCACCATTTCTCCCCATCTCCTCCACCCCCCTGGTCTGAGCCTGCACCATCTCTGGCCTGTACCAGTCACTGGTCATCCTGCTTCTGTGTGTTCCGCACCATGCTGAGCAATCCTACTGCACACTGCTGGAGTCCTTCTGCTCAGACCCTCCAATGGCTCCCATGTCATTCCTGGTAAAGCCAATATCCTCCCAGTGGCTACAAGACCCGCCATCACCTGCCCCGTTACTCTCTGCCCGTCTTCCATGATACTCTTCCTCGCTGTCTCTGCTGCAGCCCCACCGCCCTCTTGCACACACACCTCCAGGCATGCTCCTGCCCCAGGGCCTTTGCATGTACAGTTCCCTTAGCCTGAAACTCTTTCTCCAGACTTCCACCCTGTCACTTCCCTCAAACGTTCCTTGTGAATGAGGTCTTCCTTGGCCACCCTATTTAAAGTCACAGCCACCTCCCCACCTTATTCCACTACGCAGCTTTTTTTTTTTTTTTCTGTAACACTTCCTACCTGACATGCTGCCAATTGCTGGATCTACCTCGATGCCTCAGTGATGTGCAACCCACGCTTTGAGAATCACTGTCTGAGGATCGACTCTTTGTTTTATGAACAAGGAAATGCAAGTCTCTGCAGGGAAAGACCCTTTTCCAAACCATCCCCTAGTCCCTGGCAGAGCTGGCACCAGAACCTGGAGCCCTGCTTCCTAGCTGCTGATCTTTGACTATCCCTTAAGGTTCTGCTAGACCTTGGCCTTCAGCTTTATGACGTATGCCCTGTTGGTCAGAATAGCTGTTATTCAAAAAATGCTCACCCCAACCAAAAGCCAAATTTCTTGGGACTGGTAGGTAATGAGCATTTGGGATGACTCCGAAGCAGAAGCTACAAATTCTCAGTCCTTTCATTCATTTTCATGAACACCTACTAGGTGCTAGGCTTTGTCTAGGTACAGGGGACTGTAGCAGGAAACAAGACGGATGAGGGTTTTAGTTTCATGGAGCTTCCATTCCAGAGAAGGAAGACAGACGACAAGAGGTGGTTTCTTCATTTGTGCGTATAACCTAAATTTATCAAGCGCTTACTAAGGCCATTATGGATTCAGTAGGGGAGAAAGCAGACAGTCCTTGTCTTCATGGAACTTGCATTCTGGAGGAGACAGTCAATGAGAACAGATACATTGGTGACGGTGGCTTATGTGGTACCAGTTGCAGACCAAAAACGACCCCTGGAACTCAAGGGATCAGGAAGCAGTTGGGCTCCTTGGAGTGAATGAAGGCTAATAGGCTATTGACTGCATAAGCCAGTAATAACCTCTTTGTGACTTTTGAAGCCTGCTTTACAGTTTTCCTCTAATGGCGATGGTGGAATTTTGAGACCTAAGGTCATCTTTCCATATACCAAACCCTGACCTGCTGGCCAAGGTGTTCCGACCATTGAAGTATTTTCCGGGATCCCTATCTTTAAAGATCTAGCCTTCTAGCTGGATGCAGTGGCTCATGCCTCCTATCCCAGCCCTTCAGGAGGCTGAGACAGGAGGATTTCCTGAAGTGAGATGTTCAAGACCAGCATAGCAAGACCCCATCTCTACAAAAAACATTAGCCAGGCATGGTGGCGTGCACCTGTAGTCCTAGCTGCTGGGGAGGCTGAGATGGGAGGATCGCTTGAGCCCAGGAGTTCTCGGCTGCAGTGAGCTGTGATTGCACCACTGCCCTCCAGCCTGGGTGGCAGAGTAAGACCCTGACTCTTAAAAAAAAAAAGATTTGCTCTCATTTGTAATGAGAGATTATTTGGAAGGATTTTCTGGAAGTTGTCTTGTCTTCTTTGGTATCATTCATTCATCACATCTATTAAGCATCTACTCTGTCCCAGGTCCTCTGCCAGGCACCAGGTTTACTAGGTGAAATTGATATATAAGGTTCCTGCCCACAAGGAGCTTCCATTCCAGAGGAGAGAGAGAAAATGAATAAGTTAAACCATAGATAAATCAATGACTTCATATAGAGATATAGTGCTTTGAATTCCATGAAATAGTCATGAGGTAGCTCTTGAGGGTAGAGTTTTGGATCCAGTGTTGGGGAGACTTCTTTGACAAGGTGACATCTGAACTGAGGCCTGAACGACTGTAAGAGGGCAGCCATAGAGTTCTTGGGGGAGAAGAGGGGAGCATTCCAAGCAGGATAAGTTAGTCCTTGGTGATGGATCACTTTAGTTTTCTACTTCTTTTTTTTTTTTTTCTTTTGAGACAAGGTCTTACTCTGTCCCTCAGGCTGGAGTGCAGTGGTGCAATCACAGCTCACTGCAGTCTTGACCTTTCAGGCTCAAGTGATCCTCCCATCTCAGACTCCCAAGTAGCTGAGACTACAGGCATGTGTCACCATGCCCGCCTAATTTAAATTTTTTTTTTTTATAGAGGTGGGGTCTTGCTATGTTACTCAGGCTGGTCTTGAACTTCTGGGCTCAAGCGATCCTCCTGCCTTGGCCTCCCAAAGTGTTGTGCTTACAGGTGTGAGCTACCACACGTGGTCCAGTTTTCTACTTCTTAAGTCAATTTTTAGTGAGTTGTCTTTTCTCAGAAAATCATTTCTTCATCAAGAGTTGCAAATGTATTTGCACAAAATTTAGCACAGTATTTTAGCTATTTAGCATAGTATTCCTTTTAAAAGAAATTAAAAGGAATTTTAATAAGTATTAAAATGAATTTAAAAGGATTTAAAGAAAAAGCCTCTCTTTGATGAGTTTCCTTTTCTCATTCCTGCTCCTGTGTATTTTGTGGTTTTTCTTCTCTTTCTAATGGTTTTGTCTTGCTCAAGTCTGCCAAGGGTGATATGGGCCCTGGTAAAAATTGCTTTCCAGACCTCCAGAGAGTGCTGACTGGCTTGAAACCTTTATATGGGACTTATATTGAGACTGCACATCCTGTAGGCCCCAGGCCTGATTTGTTCTAGCCTTCTCCCTTTTTTTCTCTAGCCCAGGTCATGCCAGCTTGGCTGCTTTATTGCCCCCTCCTCCATATTTTCTTTAAAGGATCATTACGCTTGTATTTATTGATTCTGTTTGTTTAAATTTTCTGATATATCCTAGTTTTCTTTTGTCTGACTTTTCTGAGGTAATGTTTGCAAGTTTTTATGTTGGAAACTTTGTTTTTTCATAGTTAAAAATTATGAATTCATTTAATGCTATGAGTTTGCCTCTGAGTACAGCTTTAGCCATATCATATGAGTGTAGTACTTTAAAGTGCAGTGCTTTCTTTGAGATGATTTTCTAAAAATTATGCAATTACAATTCTGTCTCTAAAAGTTCAGAAATTTTGATTTTTTTTTACTTCATTGATCCAAGAGTAATTTAGATGAGCATTACAAATGTCCCAGTACAGGCCAGGTGCAGTGGCTTACGCCTGTGATCCCAGCATTTTGGGAGGCTGAGGTGGGAGGATCACTTGAGTCCAGGAGTTGGAGACCAGCCTGGACAACATAATGAGACTTCATCTATTAAAAAAATGCCTTGTCTTATTTGCTTAAAATGTCTTGCCTTATTAGCTTAAATTTTTGTCGTTAATTTCTAATTTACTGAATGATAGAGAAAGTAGCCTATGCAATTTTTGCTTAAAATTTTTTTTCATAAATGTTTTATTTGAAAAAGCAGGTATATTCCCTGTGTACAGTTTAAAGCAGTTTTATAGCTAGTATTATTTAAGTGCTTTATATTGTTATATATATTTTTTGAGACAGAGTCCTGCCCTATCACCCAGGCTGGAGTGCAGTGGTGCCACCATGGCTCACCGTAGCTTGAACTTCCTGGGTTCAAGTGATCCCTCCATTTCAGCCTCCTGAGTAGCTGGGACTACAGGTGCATGCCGCAGCACCTGGCTAATTAAAAAAATTTTTTTTTTTGTAGACGTGGGGTCTCATTATGTTGCCCAGGCTGGTCTCAAACTATTGGCCTCAAGCAATCCTCCCACCTCAGCCTCCCAAAGTGCTAGGATTACAAGTGTGAGCCACTGTGCACGGCCTCTAAATTGTTATTTATTTATCTTTACTCTCTTTATTTGCCAAAAGCTGGATGAGGTAGGTTAATCTCTTTCTCTTCAATAGGGTTCTTTCCATTTTTACTTGAATTTCTGATGGTTTTTTTGTTTTCACAAAATAAAGTTTGAGCCTATGTTATTCATCACAAGGAGATTCCTGACAGTTATATTTTCATTGTGGAATTGTGGATTTTATCTTTCCTTGAGATAAAATGGCTATTTTCCCCCAGTGAATGCTTTTTACTTTGCATTCTACTTTTTCATATTTTAATATTGCTATCCCTGCTTTCTTTTGTTTGTATTCCCTTGATATATCTCTCACTAGACTTTTTATTTTAACTTTTCCATGTCTTTTTGTTAGGTGAATGTCTCGTAAGAACATAGAGTTAGCTTTATTTACTTATCTTTCGGTACAACCCCAGAGTCTTAACCAAATAACATTATTTCTATAACAAACACCTTTGGTCTCACTTCTTTCTTTTTGTTGAATGCTTCCAATTCTTAGTTGTTGTTTTTTTAATTTTTTAAATTTTTTTTAATCCTTTACTATATAGATTAGGTTTTGCTTTTTTTTCTTTACTAATGATTGAAAAAGCATATGTACTGATGTTAATTCTGTTGTTAACACTTGGACTTCTATTTCTGTTATAATTATGAAGAACGAAACAGCATCTATTGCATCTTCCTTGGTAGGATGAGAAAATTAGTTGCTCTTGAATTCTGTTTTTTATTCATATGCGTCACAATCATTACAACCTAATTCCGGGCTTAACTGGTTTCATGGCTAATTGCAACACCCTTTTGTCAGGTTTCCTTGTTTTTATTCATATGGGTGCTGGTTGGCTTTGAATGCTAGATATGATGGTCACCGTCTATGTGCTGGGTCCAATGATGGAAGCTGGATTCAGTGAAGAGGATGACTAGGTTCCTGTCCTCATGGAACTTCCAGTCGTGTGTTTGTGCTCACGTGTGTGTGTGTGTGCATGTGCATGATATACAAAGTAGCAAACTTTTCCCTCTCTGAGCAGGCATCTGAGTGAGACTTGAAGACTGAGAGGAAGTCTTCAGGTGATCAGAGGAAACCGTGTCCAGGCAGAGGACATGACACCTGCAAGGGCTTTGCACAGGGCAAGAGCGGGGCGAGTTTGAGGAATGGGGAAAAATCTGGTGTGCCAGAGTGCGGTGAGCCAGAGAGCCAGGGACTGGCGATGTGGATGGAAGCAGAGACGGCCATAAATAGTGGACTTGCTCCTCAACGCACGTGGCACACTCCTCAGTGTTTATTTTCTTAGCAATATCTCTCCACAGCCTACAGATGTGGAGGGCCTCGTGGCTGAGCACAGACCCCACAGGTTTAAACCCTTCCCCTCAACATCCTGAGGGCAGCTCTCCTTGTTTTCTGGCATCCGGTGATGAGGAAGTGATGTCTGAGGTCGGCCCTAAGTTTTGTTCCTTTGTGGGCAACTTATTATTATTATTTTTCCTGAATTCCTAGAAGATTTTCCCCATTCATCTTCAAAATAGAGAATTCCATGATGGAATATATAAATGTTGGGTCTTTAATTTTTATTTTTTTGGAGACAGAGTCTTGCTCTGTCACCCAGGCTGGAGTGCAGTGGCGCGATCTCGGCTCACTGCAACCTCCACCTCCCGGGTTCAAGTGATTCTGCTTCAGGCTCCCAAGTAGCTGGGACTACAGGCATGCACCACCACATCTGGCTAATTTTTGTGTTTTGAGTAGAGACGGGGTTTCACCATGTTGGCCAGGCTGGTCTCGAACTCCTGAACTCAGGCAATCCACCTGCCTCAGCTTCCCCAAAATGTTGGAGTTTTAATTGACCTGGTACCTGTTGAGATCAGCTTAGGAAGACTCGATTGTATTTATGATTATTATTATTATTTGAGATGGAATTTTGTTTGTGTTGCCCAGGCTGGAGTGCAATGGTGTGGTCTCGGCTCACTGTAACCTCTCTGCCTCCTAGGCTCAAGTAATCCTCTCGCCACAGCCTCCCAAGTAGCTGAGACTACAGAAGCGTACCACCACGCCCGTCTAATTTTTGTATTTTTTGTAGAGACAGGGTTTCATCATGTTGCCAGGCTGGTTTTGAACTCCTGGTCTCAAGTGATCCACCTGCCTCAGTCTCCTAAAGTGCTGGGATTACAGGCGTGAGCCACCGCGTCCAGCCAATACACTTTATTTTTTAAAGCAGTTTTAGGTTCACAGCAAAATGGAGCGTAGAGCATCAAAACATCCCGTATCCCCCCTTTCCTCACACATGCATAGCCTCCTCATTACCAGCATCTCCCGCCAGAATGGTGCATTGGTAACAATTGATGGGCCTTCACTGGCATGTCACTGGGACCATCACCCAGAGTCCATAGTTTACCTTATGTTCACTCATAGCGTTGCACATTCTGTGGGCTTGGATGAATGTGTAAGACACGGACCCACCATTGTAGTGTCAGACAGAGTCATTTCACCACCCCCCAAAATTCCCCTATGCTCTGCCTTCTTGTTCTTTCCTTCCCCCAAACTCCTGGCAACCCCTGATCCTTTTACTGTCTCCATGGTTTTGCCTTTTCCAAAAACTCTCATAGAGTTGGAATCATACAGGATGTAGCCTTTTCAGACTGGCTTTTTCACTAAGCAATATGCATTCATGGCCAGGCACCGTGGCTCATCCATAAAATTCCAGCACTTTGGGAGGCTTAGGTGGGCGGATCACCTGCTGAGGTCAGGAGTTCGAGACCAGCCTGGCCAACATGGCGAAACCCCATCCCTACTAAAAATACAAAATTAGCTGGGCATGGTGGCACACCCCTGTAATCCTGGCCACTTGGGAGGCTGAGGCAGGAGAATCGTTTGAACCTGGGAAGCGGAGGTTGCAGTGAGCTGAGATCGCACCACTGCACTCCAGCCTGGGTAACAGATCGAGGCTCTGTCTCAAAAAAAAAAAAAAAAAAGCATTTGTTGCCTCCGTGTCTTTCCATGGCTTGATAGCTTATTTCTTTTAGTGCTGAATACTATGTACCATTGTCTGGATATACTGTACTTTATCCACTCACCTACTGAAGGGCATCTTGTTTGCTTCTAAGTTTTGGCAATTATGAATCAAGCTGCTATAAACATGTATGTGCAGCTTTTTATTTGGGCATAAGTTTTTAACTTCAACTAACTACCAAGGAGCACAGTTTTGGGGTAGTACGATAAGAGTATATTTAGTTTTGCAAGAAGCTGCCTAACCGTCTTTCTTTCTTTCTTTCTTCCTTCCTTCCTTCCCTCCTTCCTTCCTCCCTCCCTCCCTCCCTCCCTCCCTCCCTCCCTCTCTCCCTTCCTTCCTTCCTTTTCTCTCTCTCTCTCTCTTTCTTTCTTGCTGTGTTGCCCAGGCTGTTCTCAAATTCCTGTGTTCAAGCCATCCCCCTGTTCTGGCCTCACAAAGTGCTTGCATTACAGGTGTGTGCCACCACGCCTGGCTAATTTGTGTGTTTTTAGTAGAGATGGGGTTGTGCTACATTGTCCAGGCTGGTCTGGAACTCCTGAGCTCAGACAATCCACCTGCCTTGGCCTCCCAAAAATGCTGGATTTTTTAATTGACCTCAACAGTGAGGTCAGCTTGGGAAGACTTACTTGTATTATCATAATTTTTGATGATATTACATCATTTTTGTTATTTAATACAGTTTTTTTTTAAAGGCAGGACCTCACTCTCTTGCCCAGGCTGGAGTGCAATGGCACAATCATGGTTCGCTGCAGCCTTGACTTCCTGGGCTCAAGTGATCCTCTCACCTCAGCCTCCTGAGTAGCTGGACTACAGGTGTGTGCCACTATGCCTGGCTAATTTTGTATTTTTTATAGAGATGGGGTCTCACCATGTTGCCTGGGCTGGTCTTGAACTCCTGGGTTCAAGTGAACTTCCTGCTTTGGTCTCCCAAAGTGCCGGTATTATAGGCATGCCACTGCACCTGGCCCAAACTGTCTTTTTCTTTTTTTTTTTTTTTGAGACAGAGTCTCACTCCGTCACCAGGCACCAGGCTGGAGTGCCGTGGCACAACTTCGGCTCACTGCAACCTCCGCCTCCTGGGTTCAAGCAATTCTCCTGCCTAGCCTCCCAAGTAGCTGAGACTACAGGCGCGCACCATTACGCCCAGTTAATTTTTGTACTTTTTAGTAGAGACGAGGTTTCACCATGTTGGCCAGAGTGGTCTCAGTCTCTTGACCTTGTGATCTGCCCACCTCGGCCTCCCAAAGTGCTGGGATTACAGGCGTGAGCCACCATGCCCGGTCCCAAACTGTCTTTTAAAGTGGCTGTACCAGTTTTCATTCCCTGGCACTGAGGGAGGGCTCCTGTTGCCCCACGTGCTTGCCGGCACTCGACGTTGTCAGTGTTCTGGATTTTATGTTTTAAGTGTACATTTCTCCTATTCCAGTTCCTGCTATTTCACACCATCCATCCAGGCTATCCACGCAGGCTACCATCTTCAGGGACACCACTTATTTATGGAATTGCTTTCTGTCCTCTGACCTCTATGTCTCCCGTTTTCTCTGTCATAATTCTCATGTTCCTTTTATCCCCTTCTTTTGTATTCCAAAATAGTTTAGAAAGTTTGTCCTCCAGCTGTTGGTACCTCTGAATGTTCGAGAGAGGACTCTGAGCTTCAAACCTTTTATACTTTTCTATGCTTGTGATCAAAGCTCTGCTAGACCAGCTTTGAGGATGCCTTTGCCTGGCCTGAGAGATCTTGTCCTTGCTTTCTGCCCACTAGGCTCAGCCTGGTTTCTGTTTGGTCTTCTAAAGGACAGCAAAGGAGGTACTTTTACCGAAGCCAGAGAAGGCTCTAGGCCCTGGTTCCAGCTCCATCTCAGAAAAGACACAGAAAAGAAAGAAACATTCTCTCTGCCCCTAGTGTTGTACCTAATTATGTCCATGACTCATATCAAAATACCTCGTCTTTGGCAGGGAATTAACTTTCTGGAGCTCGGTGCCACTAACACTCTACATTGTTGATTCAATTTTCCGTAGGATTGAGTCTGCTCCTTGCGGCTTCAAATGTGTATTTCAGCTCCGCGTTTGCATTTTTAGCTCCTTTTCAGCCCGTGCTTTCCCCATTTGGCTTCCACTTCACCTAGCCTGCCTTCCTGGCAGCTCTCCTTGGCTAAATCTGTTGTCTGATCTTCCGATCTGCCAAGTCTTCGTGATAGAGTTTATATTTTCTTAGGGACGCAAACACATGCTTTCGTGAATGATTGTGTGTTTCCTCTAACAAGCACATCTCAAAGACCCGCTTTTATTGTCTACCTTGAGGATAGCCTTCCTCTTTTTCAGGTGGTAGAACAGTCCCCAGTGTCTTATTTGCAATGATATCCCCTTTTCTTTTCTGTATGGAAAGGTCTCTTTAGGGCTACCCTTTGCTTATAAACAGGGTGAGTGGTGGGTTCTCGTTAATACTTCTCACCTTTCACCTGGTTGCAATGCAGTCATCCTGCCATATCTTCCATGATACTGCTGGTTGACATTGATGTTATTAAATGGATCTCTCTGTTGTCGGGATTTACTTCCACTTTATGACTTTATTTTTTTGAGATGGAGTTTCGCTCTGTCGCCCAGGTTGGAGTGCAGTGGCGTGATCTCGGCTCAATGCAACCTCTGCTCCCTGAGATCAAGGAATTTTTTTTTTTTTTTTTTTTTTGAGATGGAGTCTGCTCTGTCACCCAGGCTGGAGTGCAATGGCACAATCTCGGCTCACTGCAACCTCAGCCTCCCAGGTTCAAGCAATTCTCTGCCTCAGCCTCCTGAGTAGCTGGGATTACAGGCACCTGCCACCACACCCAGTTAATATTTGTATTTTTAGTAGAGAGACAGGGTTTCATCATCTTGGCCAGGCTAGTCTTGAACTTCTGACTTTGTGATCCACCGGCTTCAGCCTCCCAAAGTGCTGGGATTACAGGGGTGAGCCACTGTGCTCGGCGGTTCAAGCAATTCTGCTTCAGCCTCCTGAGCAGCTGGGATTATAGGCATGCACCACCATGCCTCACTAATTTTTGTATTTTTAGTAGAGATGGGGTTTCACCATGTTGGTCAGGCTGGTCTCAAACTCCTGACCTCAGAGGATCCACCTGCCTCGGTCTCCCATAGTGCTGTGATTACAGGCATAAGCCACTGTGCCCAGACCATTTTATGACTTTACTAGCTGGAAATAGGATCTCTTTCTTACCTCTTGGTGGTATGAGCATGGAAAAAAAAAAAAAGACCTGCATATTACTTGAAGGATGCTTGTAGTTCCTTTCATAACAGAAATGGTGAACGTAAAACCACAATTCCCAGCATGCAATGTTCCCACATTTCTCCACGTCTTTGCCCAGTTTTACTTTGCAGCTCAAGATCTTGAGTGGATGGAAGCCAGGGGGATGAGTGATTCTGGAGCGATTCTCTCAGAAACTTCCAGCCATTCAACATCTGTGATGCCCAGTGAGGGCACGTGGCTGAGACGGTAAGTGAATACGCCTTGCATTTTGAGTTGCAAAGGGTCTAGTGACATAAATGCCAACCAGCAGGGACGCTGGTGCTATGAAAGGAAGAATCTAACAGCAACCCAGTGAAAAGAGAAGATTCAGAGAACCCACCTGCTCTGTTGATGAGTAAATGCTAGACCTGGGGAGACCTGTTAGGTTTGGATAAATAGGAGGGGTGAGTGTGGTAGACATTGTCACTGAGTCTAGAATCAAAAAGGTGTGAGCGGAATTGTGGTCCACTTACTCATTCATTGAGTCGTTCATTCACTCATTCACTTCACCACTGCTACTAAGCTCTGGATATACATTAGAATTATATCAGGCACTTCATCCTGATACAGTATCTTTTTTTTTTTCTTTTTGAGAGAGGGTCTCACTTTGTCATCCATACCTGTAATCCCAGCACTTTGGGAGGCCTAGGTGGGTGGATCATGAGGTCAGAAGTTTGAGACAAGCCTGGTCCATATGGTGAAACCCCGTTTCTACTAAAATTACAAAAATTAGCCAGACGTGGTGTTACATGCCTGTAGTCCCAGCTACTCGGGAGGCTGAGGCAGGAGAATCGCTTGAACCCAGGAGGCAGAGGTTGCAGTGACCTGAGCAACAGAGTGAGACTCTGTCTCAAAAAGAAGAAAAAAAACAACCAAACGTCTTAGGGGTTGATGTGAGATTGAGAGGACACAGAGCTGTGGTCCCCACCATAGTGCTTGGCACAGGCTCAGTGCACAGCACACATTTGCTACTGTGGGGTCTGTATAAGGCCCTCAGAATGCAGAGATGGTCTGTGATGGGGACACTGGATGGAAAAGTAGCGTTTGGCTGAATCTGAACTGATTCCAGGAGGCGCCCTGGCGGTCAGTCAGCACTACCCTACCTGGGGCAGGGATGCGAGGCCCCAGAGCCACCTGCAAGTCCCCCCACCTGCCTGATGCCCAGAGGGGCCAGAGTCCAGTGGAGGGAAGGCTCTCAGGCTTGGGGGTTCTAAGAGCATCTTCATGTCCTGTGCGTCTCTTCTTAGGTTGCTGGAAGGGCATCTGTGCTTGACATTTCATTCATTCGTTTATTTATTAGAATTTTTTGAGTGCATACTGTATGCCAGGCACCGTTTTTTTTTTCCTATTATTATTAGTATTACTGATATCGAGAATACAGTGGTGAACAAGATGGGGTCTCTACTCTTACAAATTCATAATTAATTTGGGCGGAGATGTGGTGAGGCAACAGATAAGCAAATAAGATGGTTTTAGAGCATAAGAATAATGACAATGAAAGAAAGAAAAGAAAAGTGATAGGATGGAGAGTAATTGAGAAGAGGGAAGGCTCTGGGGAGGTGACATTTCTCTTGAGAACTGAATGTCAAAAAGGAGCCTCCCTGTGGAGATCTGGGGAAAGAGCCTCAGGCAGAGGGACTCGCAAGTGCAAAGGCCCTGGGGTGGGAGAGGGACCAGAAGGGAGGTGTGAATGGCTGGGCCCATTTAGGAGGCGACTGTAGCGGTCCACGCAGGAGATGATGGCAGCCTGAGCCATGGTGATGGGGGTGAAGAAGGGTGACGGGCTCAGCGAGTGTTTTGTAGGAAGAAAGGACAGGACTATGATGAGGCCAGCGGAGGGAGGAGAGGAGTCAGGGGTCACCCTTGGGATTTTGGCTCCAGAAGCTGGTGGGTGATGCTATTTACTGATATGAAGAAAAATGGGGTGGGGGTGGGGGAGGGGGAACAGGTTTAAGGAGAATATCAAGAATTTTGTTTTTGGACATATGAAGGTATAAATACTCATGTTGACTTCTGATTTGCTGCTGACCCAGGAAAGAAGCCCAAACTGTTGTATGTGTGTGCGTGTGCATGTGCATGTATGTATGTGCCTGTGTGCATATGTGTGCATGCACGTGTGCATGTATGCGTGTGCCTGTGTGCATGTGTGCATGTGCATGTATGCATGTGCCTGTGTGCATGTGTGCATGTGTGTGCACAGGTGAATGTGTATGTGTGTGTATGTGTATGTGTGGGTATTTGCATGTGTGCATGTATGGAGGTGTGTGTGCATGTGTGTGAGCATGTGTGTGTGCATGTGTCTGTGTGCATATGTGTGTATCTCTGTGTGTATGTAAATATGTATGTATGTGCGTATGCATATGTGCATGTGTGGAGGTGCATGTGTGCATGCATGTGTGTGCATGTGTGCATAGGTGTGCATATCTGTGTATGTGAAAGTGTGTATGTGTGTGCACAGATGTGTGTAGTGTGCATGTATGCATCCATGTGTGCATGTGCATGTGAGTGTGCACGTGTGTCTGTGTATGCACATATCTGCCTGTGTGTGCATGTGTGGGTATGTGCATGTGTGTGCATGCCTGTGTGTGTGTGCTTGCATGTGTGTGTGTGAATGAGTATATGTGGTTGTGTTCTGCTGAGGGATTCTCAACTTTGGCCCTGTTAACATAAGGTACCTGATCATTCTTTGTTGTGGGAGTGGAGGGTTGATCCTGTGCATTGTAGAGTTTTTAGAATTCTCCATGGCTTCTACCAACTAGATGCCAGTAGCACCCATGAATGTCCCTGGCCATTACCAAATATCTCTTGGGAGGAAAAATTGCTCCTGGTTGAGAACTAACATGCAACCTTCATAGGAACATTTACCACGTCATAGGGTGGAATGGAACGTACACAGCACAGGTGCCAGCACTGCTCCCTTCCTTACCCTTGATTGACATCCTTAACTGATCACATTGTTTTTTCCTACAAATCTCAGGTGCTCCCTCAGAATCCTTCCTAACACAGGTGATCAGTAGCCATTAGCAATGACTGGGATTGGCCTTTAGATGAAACCCACTTATTCTCTCTTTTCTAAGGTTAAAAAACGATCCTAGAATGACCTCTGCAGCCCCCACACCAATTTGCAGTGAAATCCCAGACAGCAACTTTTACACATCTATGCCTCAGTATCCCTATGTGATGATGAAAACACTCCAAACTGCTCTCAATGGATCCGACAGAGCCTTAAGTGGGAGGATCAATGAGATAATCTCAGTAACTCAATTTGAGTTTTTGAAGGTGGGCAGAATGTTACAGAAATGTGCAGTGGGATCATTATCTCATGGGATGCCATGAAGGTGAATCTGTAAATAATTAGAAAACATTTAGCTGGTATAACATGCCAGGTTTAATCATGGCATAATGAAAAAGGAAGGCTCTCAGAAGCAGGCAGGCAGGTTGGAAGGCCCAGCAGTCACTCTCTCTGGCTATCACCAGGAGGAGGGATGGTGATGCTTGAGGTTATGGTAATCTGTGTGTGATGTTTTGTTCAGGCTCAGGGTAACCATGGAGACAGACTCCCCCCCTTCTCTCTGTGGCACCAATTCCACACTCCTGTGCATATGTATACACCGCACATGCACATCCCCACTTCCTTCCATCCGAGCTTCTTCTCACGTGGAGAGGAGGGAGGATCCAGGGGAGACCCTGCAGAGGGGCAGCCTCAAGGCCAGTGGCCTCTGGGGTTGCAGGTTCAGGTCCTGCCTCTTCCCCTTCCTGAGCATGATCCTGGATATGTCATGTATCCTTTGGGAGCCTCAGTTTCTTAATCTGTAAAATGAAGTTAAAGTACTTTTTCCCCAGCAGGGTTATTGGGGAGGATCAAATTCTAGGCTGGATGCAGTAGCGCATGCCTGTAGTTCCAGCTACTTGGGAAGCTGAGGTGAGAGGATCACTTGAGCCAAGTAGTTAGAGACCAGCCTGGGCAACAGAGCAAGATCCTTTCTCTAAAACAAAACACAACAACAAAATAAAATTTATCAGCAGGGATTAATTCTATGAGCTCCAAAGTACTCTAGAACATGTCCTAACTTGTTGTATTCTTAAAATGGACCTCAGGAACCTAGAACTACAGTAATCAAAATCTTTAGCTACAATGACTACAAAAAAACCATCCAAAACAGTGAAACAAAACCCTAGACTTGTGATACTCTCTCACTCAGGTCACTGTGTGGCTTCACTGTGCTTTATTTGCATATTTAATAAGAGCCCCTGGAGCAGTGCTGAGTGCCTGGTCCGGGGCCAGCCAGCCTGGGCTTGGATCTCAGTCCAGCCTCCCTGGATGTGGAACTGCAAGTTATATAACTGCTCCACGCCTCAGCTCCTCATCTGTAAGGTGGGATAATAATTGTACTTACCACAGAGAGATCCGAAGCACATGGTGAGTAGCTCTCCTTGGTGCTGATGAGATTACATTTACTCCATGAGCTACAAGAGAGATTGGGGCCCTTGGATCTAACGTGTAGATGTCAGGCAGTCTTGGGAGGGCTTAGGGTTCAGAGAAGTGAGGAGAGGCTGGAGGTGGCTGCATCCTGAAAGGGGAAATATTAGATGGAAAAACATACCTTGTGATACTCAGGTCCAAAGAGGGAACAAACGGGATCTAAGGGGTGAGTCCAGACACGTGTGAGAAACCCACCAGACTTTGGTCCATGGTAATTTGATAAAAGAATAGGGATTGGCTCATATTAAAGATTCATGTGGGGTTTTCTGTTATTATTATTATTACAATGTTGCTGCTGCTATTGTTGTTACTGTTATTTTGTATGAACAGTGCAAAGTGGTTTCCCAAAACCAGACCATGACCTGCCTAGAGTTACATCAATAGAAACATGATAAACAACATGAGGGAAGTGCCATCTCTCTCTTCTCTGCCCTAGGAGGGGCTCACCTGAAACATTTGTGTTCCATTCTGGGTGGCCTCCATTAAGGGGGACATTCATGAGCTGGAATGGGTCTTCTGGAGGGGAAGAAGTTTCTCCACAAGGAAACTGAGACTGTGTTTTCTTCATCCACTAACGGCTTGTGATTCTAAGAATTAAGAAAGATACAAAGTTAAGTTTGCAAGGCTGGGCGAGGTGGCTCACACCTGTGATCCCAGCACTTTGGGAGGCCAAGGCAGGTGGATCACTTGAGGCCAGGAGTTCAAGACCAGCCTGGCCAACATGGCAAAACCCCATCTCTACTAAAGCTTTTAGCAGACATGGTGGCGCATGCCTCTAATCCCAGCTATTCAGAGGCTGAGGCACAAGAATGGCTTGAACTAGGGAGGCGGAGTTTGTAGTGGGCCAAGATTGCACCATTGCACTACAGCCTCGGCAACAGGGCAAGACTCTGTCTCAAACCGGCCCCTCCCCCCAAAAAAACCAATACAACAACAAAACAAAGATAAATTTGTCCCTGTGAAGTGCACACTCTTCCGGGGAGTATAAACCAGGCACGTGTGGGAAATGTAGTTTCTGGCTGCAGAAAGAAGCATTTTAAGGAAATGCTTAAGGAAAGAGAACAGGAGTGGGAGTAGCCTGGGGGCATTTGGGAGCTGTGCTGAAATGCAGCAGGATGTCTGCAGAGAAAAGTGTCCTGACTTCTCCTAGTGACCCCAGAGTCACCATTGGAGGGAGACGGTGATGGAGAGGTCTTATAGAAGCAAGCTCAGCTCGAGCCAGACCTGGCTGTTTGGCTACTACCTGGTGGGCCCTAGTAGGTGGACCCCTACTAAGGCTGAGAAGACAGACCGTCACCTCCCTCATGCTATATATAATGCTTCTATTGATGTAACTCTAGGTCATGTTCTGGTTTTGGGAAACCACTTTTCACTATTGATATAAAATAGCAGTGGGCCTCCCAGTTTTAAGATGACCCTAAAACTAGGATTTGAGAATTTGCATTTGAGCAGTTGATTTGGGAAGGGATTCCAGAAGTCCTGGTGAGGGAGGGGACAATGAGATGGGAAAGAAGAGGCAGCCGAAGCAGTGTCCCAGGGCAACATGGAATCCCAGTGGAGGGCCCCAGGAGACTACGAGGAGCACACCTGAGCTGTTCTCCAGACCAGGGAGGGAACTGGCGTCTTTCTCCACCAACTCCTATCCACCACTGGTTGAGGGCATCATTCACTTCCAGCCTGCCTTGGGTGCTGGGTGGAACCATGCCGGGGGCCGAGAAAGCTGTAACAGAGGGAGTCGTAGGAGCTTGCAGCGAGGAGCCTGTGGCCTTTACAGGACTGGCAGGTACCAGGGGCCTCGGGCAGCTTCGGGAGGTGGTAGTGAGTTTCCTGACACGGGGTTATGTAAGCGGTGCCTGCCTGCATGACCGTGTGGCGGGGAGCCAGGCGAGTCTACTCTGGGTGAGAGAGAATCTTTAAACCATTTTGTACGTGTTGCCCACTTGAGAGATGATGTAATCCCCGGCCTTGTCATCCCACGGATGATTTGGGGAGTTTGCGTGTGGGTGGATGTGGGGGAAGAATAACTTTTTTCAAGCTGTTTTTTCCCCTCCTAAATCACCCACTCCAGCCTCACTCTTGGGCTAATTCTAAATAGAGGGGCCCACTCAGAGGCTCAGCTTTTGGTCAGAAGTACCCAGTTTGCTGATCCAGTGAATCCTACATGGATTAACGATGTTTTCCTGAGGGACTGGGGTCTGGAAGCAGGGACGTGGCCCTGTAAGCCAGGAGAACCTCTGTCATCCCTGCTTTGTCCTTTACAAGCTGTGGAATGTCAGACAGGTCACTTTCTCTCAGATGGTGGCAGCCCAGACTTTCCATCTATGCAATGAGGGGCTGGATGAGGAAATCTCTGGTTCTTAAGCTGTCATTTGCAGCCTCCGGAAAACTTTGAGTAAGGCTTGAAAGCAATTTATGACTTGAGCTGCTGTTAAGCTACAAAGACCCCCGTGTGGAAATTGCGGCTATTATCATGATGGAGTACTTAAAGCAGCAAAGTGCTTCCCGATATTTTATTAATTAAACACGGTCCCAGTAAAGCCCCTACTGCCTGCTCTTGTGACGGCGCACACATGTGCTATAAAATCAGATGGGTCTATGTGAGGGGATGAGAAAATGGTAAACAGTAAGTGTCACTAAGTCATGCTATGAAAAGCTAGCAGTCAGGATTCCCATGAGAGAAAGATCCTCACCTATTTTAATTTAAAAGGCACTCTAAAGGCCATTTAAAGTGCAAATACTTTAAAAAAATATAGCTGAGGATGGGCGTGGTGGTTCACACCTGGAATCCCAGCACTTTGGGAGGCTGAGTGGGAGGATTGCTTGAGACCAGTCTGGACAATATAGTGAGACCCTGTCTGCTAAAAAAAAAAAAAAAATTAGCTGGGTTTGGTGGTGTGGGCCTGTAGTCCCAGTTACTCAAGAGGCTGAGGTGGGAGGATTGCTTGAGCCCAGGAATTTGAGGTTACATGATCACATCACTGCATTCCAGCCTGGGAGACAGAGCAAAGCCCTGTCTCTAAATAATAATAATAATAGTAATAATAATAATAATAAAATACAGCTGCAATTAGTGTACATGGGGCGGGTAGAGGTGTTGTTTATGTGCCAGGCACTCCTCTCTCTGTTGTACAGATGGACAAGCTGGCAGTCAGAGAAGTTAAGTAATTTGCTAGTATAGGGGTTCTCAACTGGGGGCGACTCCCCTGCACCGCCACCCAAGGCACATTTGTCAATATCTGGAGACGTTTTTGTTTGTCATGACTGGAGTGGGGGGTGTTACAGGCAGCCAGTGGGCAGAGACCCTGGATGCCGCCAATCATCCGACAGTGCACAGGTTGGCTCTCCTATAACTCGGAAATGATCCAGCCCTGAATGTCCATGATGTGGAGGCTGAGAAGCCAGATCAGCTGTGTGCTCCCTGAGTCCTAACCTTGGCCTCTCCCCTGCCTGTGTCGCCACCTCAAGTCCTGCGTGGAAGCCCTGTGAGCCTCGGTCTCCAATCTCGAAGATAGGCTGAGATATTGCCAACATTTGTGTGTGTGTGGGGTGTGTGTGTGTGTGACTGTGTGTGTGTGTGTGTATTGTGGACTCCCTTAAAGAGTAGAGGGGAGCTCGGGAACTTCTCTCTTTAACAATTTTCCACTGTGCTATTTTCTCTTCTTAATATACTCTTTTGTAGTCTGTTTTTCATTGTTTTTCATTAATTATCCTCATAAACATTTCTCTCCATTTCCATGATCATAATAATGATCAATATGAATGGCTTCATACTACTGCATCCTAACCACAAAGCACTATTTCCCGAGTAATTCTTGGTTTGCTAGACATTTATTTGATCTCTTTGTTTCCTTATAGTTTAATACACAATGATAATTTTCTTGAATAGAATATTTTTGTTTGTTGCATGAACTCTTTGGGAGAATTCCCCAGGAGTATTTTTCTCTCTTTCTTTTCTCTTTCTTTTTCTCTTTTACTCCCTTTCCCATCTTTTCCTCCACCCCTTCCTACCTTCCTTCTTTCTTTTTTATTTGATTTAGTTATTTTTTTTTGGAACAATAATATATGAACCTGGTTTAAAAGTCAAAGGCAGTAAAAAAAATCTCATTCCGAGCCACCCACTTCCCCTCTCAGGGGCAACCACTGGTGGCATTTTCAAGAATTCATCTGTTAAAATATTCATTTAAAAAAATAAATGGCATCACACTCTATCCACTGTTTTACTCTGGGGGTGTGGAAGGACAGCTAATCTCCTTCAGATGTGGAGGACAGAGAAGGCTTCTCTGAGGAGGTGAACCTTGAGTTATCTAGAGGACGGTAAGAGAAGGAAGAAGTGGTCCAGGAAGAAGGAGTGGCAGGTGCAAAGGCTCTAGGGTAGGATGCAGTGGGCAGGTTTGAAGAACTCCATGGAGGCAGATCGGGCCATTGTAGAAGGAGAGAGGTCAGATTGCTAGGGAGAGATCCTGCTGTGCAGAACCTCATTGGCCGTGGTATAACATTTGGACTTTATTCTAAATACACCGGGATACCTTTGAGGGCATTTAAGCAGGGAGGTAACAGGACATAGCTTGCGTTTAACAAGAGAGCATTCTGATTGAGGAGTGGGGAGCTGTGGATGGAGGCAGGCAGAAATTGAAGGGTTAACAGGTCAAGGGCCAAGTGAGATGCTGGTGCCTTGGCCTTGTGGGGAGATGGAGAGAACTGGATGGATTCAGGATATCATTTGAAGGAAGAGCCAATAGGATCTGCTGACAAATTGAATGTGGAGTGAGGGAGGAAAAGGCATTTTGGACAGCTCCTAGATTTTTGGCCTGAAGAGATGGTTGTACACATTGCTGAGATGGAGAAGACTGAGGTGGGAAGAGATTTTTCTTTGTTTGATTATTTTGTGGAAGGGAAGAGATTTTAAACTCAGGCCCAGCGGGTTATGTTTGTTCTGTCTGTGTGGCAGCCCAGAGGCAATGTCAAGTAGACAGGGAGACAAGAAAATATCTCCCAGAGCCCCGAAGTGTGATCAGGCTGGAGACATCGAGGGAGAAGCCACCAGCCCGGGACGGGCTGCGACTCCTGGGAGAGCACGTCGTGCATACATCAGTGTACAAATCTATTTGTACCATTCTAACTACACCAGCTCTGTGTGTTGTCATTCGTGTTTGTTATTTATTTTGTAATTTTCTAATTTTCAAAAGCAAACATGGCCATAGCAAACGGAAAGAAATTGTGCAGCTGCTTGTATTTGGATCCTAGAGACTTTCTCACTTATTTTAGTGGCTTTACCTAATCTGAGGTGAGACTCCAAATCTGATGGATACCAAATTTAAGAAAAAGAGCCTTTCTGGGTTTCCTGTCATGTTCTTGCCTCTCCAGCTATTTCTGCCCTGAAAGTCAGAGATGCTCACTGGAGAGGAACCTTCCAGTAAAAAGACGGAGCTGTCTCTTCTCTTCCATGTCTTCTGAATACCCAAGAGATACGGTTCCCCTGTGATATTGCTGTAAAGAATTCTGGTTGCTTTTTCATGATAAGTCCTAATTTCCTCCACTTCCTGATTATATTCCTTTCAGTGGGGTTATAATTCCTTGTTGGAGACCCAGGGTATGTATTTTTCCCCTCTGCTATCAAGGCAAGGAATTAGGAAACGCATAATCTCCACGGCGTGGCTGCTTTCAGGCCCCTGGCATCGAGTTCGTCTGTCAGAAACAGCTCTACTCTCATTCAGAAAGTGAATCTTGTATTTAAGTTAACGTTTATATAAGGGAGCATTAACTAATTTAGCTAACAGATATTTATGGAGCACTATGCATGTGCTGGGGTCAGAACTGAGCCTGTCTCTCAGCTTGCCACAGAGAATCTGGGAACTTAAAGTATTTGATTGAAAATTCTAGGTCACCTCTGTGTTCAAGCCTCTCATTAATGGACAAATGGGCACATTCATTTATAACCTCAGGGCGCCTCAGGCTCTTGGACACCCTGCTTTGGGAAAGTAAATAGGTGAGTCCAAATAATAATGTTCCTAGTCTCAGTATCCCATCCCATTCCCATCCCATCCCATCATCCCATCTCAATGTATCCCATCTCACTCCCATCCCAACTCAGCCCATCCAATCCCATTCCATCCTATCCTATCCTATCCCATCCCACCCCATCCCATCCCATCTCATCCCATCCCATCTCAACCCACCCCACTCCACCCCACCCCATCCCATACATCCATCCCATCTCATCCTACCCCATCCCATCTCATCCCACCCCATTATCCCATCCCAAACCATCCCATCCCATTCCATCTCAACCCATCCCCTCTCATTCCATCCTACCCCATCCCAACCTATCCCAATCCATCTCATCTCATGCCATCCCATCTTATCTCATCTCATTCCATTCCATCTTATTCCATCCCATCGCATCCCATCCCGTCCCATCCCATCCCATCCCATCCCATCCCATCTTATCCCATTCCATTCCATCCCAAACCATCCCATCCCATCTCAACCCATCTCATCTCATTCCATCCCACCTCATCCCAAACTATCCCAATCCATCTCATCTCAATCCATCACATCCCATCTTAACACTTACCAATCCATCCCTCCCATCCCACCCCAACCCATCCCATCTCAACCCATCCCATCCCATCCTATCCCATCCCATCCCAACCCATCCCCACCCAACCCAAACAAAACCATACCAAACCAACCCCACCAATCCCAAACCAGACCCAACCAACCCGGACCAGCCGATACCCAACAAAAGCAGACCAAAC
>CAUYLG010051189.1:0-26183 GCA_963573385.1 Cacajao melanocephalus | reverse complement strand
TAAACCTTCCTTTCTCCCTGGCTTCCTCCCTTCTTCCCTTCCCTCCTTCCCTCCTTCTCTCCTTCTCTACAACTTCTTTCCTTTTAAAAATAAACAAAAGTTTACAGTATAAACCAACCTACCTACCTTCCTTCCTTCCGTCCTTCCTTCCTTCCTTCCGTCCTTCCTCCCTCCCTCCCTCCCTCCCTCCCTCCGTCCCTCCCTCCGTCCCTCCCTCCCTCCCTCCCTCCCTCCTTCCCTCCCTCTCTCTTCCTCCCTTTCCCTCCCTCCCTCCTCAGAGTGTGCCTGGGTGGCTGCTTTGGTGTGACGGCCCCTCTGAAGGCATGACTCTTCAGACTTACTGGACCCTACCTAGGCTCCAGGTCTCAGGGATACAGAAAAGATCCTTGACCAGCCTGGAGAAAAGATATGAAAACCAGCTAGCACAGTTTAATTGGATAACAGCATTTGAGGGAGTTGGCCAGATGTGTTCCCCTTGCTGAAGGTCCAGGGGAGGTAAGGGGTAGTGCAGAGGAAGGAAGAGACTGGGTTTTGAAGAGGGAAAGGATGCAGAAAGAGCTTCCCAAAGGAACTCACAAATTCACTGCAATCCAATCCAGCAGGAGACACTGAGTAGAAAAGCCTCTGTTTAAAAGTGTTTGTGGACCTTCTGGTCCTCACAGATGGTGATCGCGAGGGAGATGCGTGCTGACAGAGTATGAAATTTTCAGCAGCTATGGAATAAGAGGCTCAGAAATGGGGGCTAGTGCTCTTCAAAACACTGAGGGAGAGAGACCCTGCGAACAACAGGAATTCTGGAGGCTCTGAGTCCTGGCCTGTCTCTCCACCTTGCCTCTACCCCTCCCAGCACAAATTTCAACTGATCCTATGGGGCAAGGAAGGCCGCTTGGGCGTTATTTATTGTTTTGGTGGCTGCGGTTTGTGTTTATTTATTTACTTATTAATTTTGCCGGTCAAACTCAGGTTGATTGACAGGACTGAGCCTGCCCCTGGGCGCCTCCACCCAGCCTACTGCAGTGCACAGAGAAATAATTAGTTGCTGAGGTATCAGGAACAGATGTCGAACTGACATCTTCCGTTTACTAGTGTCAAATTCAGCAGTTTTCCTGCCTCCCAGTAAATTATCAGCCACTCGCTGCCTTCCTGCCTCCCTCCTGCCTACCTGGTGGGGCTTTCCTCTCTCATTAAGAGCAGAGCAAACACCTCCATGCTGCCCTCAGCCTCTAACGTAATCCCCTTCTTCCCCACTTTTGCCTTTTAAATCTTATTTATGACTTCTTGATGGACATAGCAGGAGGAGAGTGGCTTGGTCCCCACTCTCCTAAGAGAAGCTCTAATGTGCTGTGGTGAACAGGGAGCCCCCAGGAGCCTCAGGCAGGCATAGGCCATTAATTGCTTCATACCGGGGCAGTGACCTTTGTCTCCATGGGGCATCCTGAGGCTTTTTCACAGATGCCATCAAAGTCAGCTGCCCTTCCAAAAGCCATGCTTAGTTTCTGAACAGTATACAATTTATCTGCTCTGAATCCTCTAGGAAAGGCAGAGTGGGGTCTTGGGGGTATTTAGGGAAATGACCGAAGGGAAGGTCTGGGGAGGTTAAGGAGAACATTTCAGAAAACAGGTGTAACAGGCATTGTGCTTTGGAGAAGCTGTCAATTTGGGCTGACGTGGGATAATATCAGCACTGTCAGGAAATTCATTTATTTGCCACTCAGCTCATATTCATGGTGCTTTGTCGTGTGCCAGGCATGGTGCTAGGTCCTGAGCATGCTGGGATGAGCTATTCATGATTTGTATTTTTAAGGAATCTACGGCTGGCTGACTGGCTGGGGAGTCTTGTGGGCCATACGAAGGAGTGTGACCTTTACTATGAAGGCACTGGGGAGCCTCTGAACAATTTTAATCAAGGGAGTGATGTGATCTGATTTGCATTTGAAAAAGATCACTCTGGAGCCTGAGTAGGGGATGGACAGGGTGTGGGATGGTGAACACCAGAGATCTCATTAGGGAGCATGAGGAGTAGTCTGGCTGATAAATGGCTAGGGTCTGCTGAGGCAGTAGATATGGAGAGAAAAGATTTCAGAGGCAGAGTCAGCAGGACTTAGAGATTAGGGTTAAAATAGATGTAAACCCATTATCTTATAGTCCAGAGAAAGTGAAAGGATTAATTTCAGGTCATACAACCTGTAAGACTTGGCAGAACCAAGACGTGACTTCAACGCCCTGACTTCCTCTTGAGAGTTCTGTTCACTCAGAAAGAGCTTCCTCTCCCTCCAGATGAAGACCTGGAAGCTGCCCCCTGCCACCTAATCCGACAGAACTTCGGGAGTGGAAGTTCTAAACATGGTCTTGTCCAACAAGTTACATTGTTACCAGCTCCATCTATGTTCTTCCCACCAAAGACATCCAGCACTTGGACATCCAGCACCTGACCCCACCCACCCAATTCTTGGAGGGCTTCTTCTCAAAAATACCTAAATCAGCCTGTGACAGATTTTGCCCATTGTTGTTAGTTCTACTCTAAGGGGTCAGAAAAGCAAAACAAATCAAAATGCACAGCAGATTGCAAAGCTCCTGATAGTGAATTTTCATCCCAGAAGCAAAACCTAGTTAGGAGAGAGAGATGAGCTCAGATGTTTGCTGAGCACTAAACTGCCAGCACTAAACTGGTGAGAATGACTGAGTCACACTTCTCACACCTGCCAAGCTGACGTAGTTACTCTTGTCACTGGGTGAGGGAACTCTTCATATGGGCAGGGCAGGAAACGTGTTCATAAAATCTTACCCTCTGAACCCTGGATTTCTAGATTGCACACTCATTATCTCCCATCTCCTGCTTCCTGTGACGTACACAGCAATCTAACAGGACCTTGTCTGTTCTTCGTAATAACGAGGAGCTAGCCCCAGTGAGGACTGTGCCCTTGTGCTCTTCACTAAACCTGGGCAACTAACCTAATTACCTGATGTATCAGCTTAGATACAAGCAATAGTGAGGCTCTATTTCTAACTTTTAATTGGCTGCAATGTGTGATCATGGCCTCTTACTAAACTCTTTCCATTAAGTTCTCATGTTTACATAACACCGTGAGTTTGGCTCATCAGTCCTCCAGAAATTTCCCTGATTTCTGCCCTTTGTGTGAAGCCAATTATCTTCTTGTGTTTGTCTTGCAGATTTTTTTGAAGGCTGAGACGTTCCTGAACCACACAGTGTGTGTGTGTCTGCCCTTCTCCTTTCCTCTACCCAACCTGGAGATCCTCCTTGTCTCCCCTTCTCCCCAAAAATTCCTGTTGGAATGACCCTCTGGTTTCCTCTTCGCCAGGCATCTCTACATCAGTTAACCCTTCTCCTCCTTAGTTGCCTTTGACTTACTTCTTGGACCTTTTCTCAGCCAGGCAACGGCACATTTCAATATTGTTTGAAGGTTCCTGTGCTCCCTTCTCTCCTAAAGGAACCCGAACTGATTAATACAAGTTTTGAAGCAGCAGCAAAAAAACTAAAAAAAAAAAAAAAAAAATTGTAAAAGCCTCGGGCAAACATAAAGAGTGACAGAAATGAAACAAAGATGCAAACAAGTCAGGTTTCAATAAAGAGAAAAAATTCAACCAGAAAAAAAGTGAAAGAAGATCTGAGGATTAATAATAATAATAAACACAAGTAGGTAGAGACTATAGTTGCATAATAGATGTTATATAAAAAATTGAATACTGTTAGAAATGAAAAAACTAGAATTGACACTGAAACAACAAATTAGTAAGACTGAAGAGGAGTTAGAAAACTAAACAAAAACAAAGAATAATTAAATAGATAATTGTACTGCATGAAAAAACACAAACTAACAAAATAGATTTATTCTGTGAAAAATAGAAAGCAGGAAAACTTAGCAAATACGGAAACAGTAAATGAAGACATGATAGTAGAAAGTTTCCTGGAGCTTTTTCTAATAAATAATAGGTATAGAGTCCCTTTCAGAATTAATTACCAGAGAAAGATGATCAGAAAATACTTTGGTAAATAGTATTAAAGTAAAGCTTTAAAGACAAAGGCATATCTCAAGTAAATATAAAGAAGAGAAATATAATTTCTCAGATAATTTCAAGTAGCTGAGATATGGCAACTAATAAAATGGGGATTAGTACAAAGATAAGATCTTTAATCACAATATTACGTATGTATACTCCTACAAGGGAAGAGGAAAGCCTGCTGCTCGATGACAAGGCTAAGTATTGTAGATCACAGTGTTCTCCAAGTTATCTTACAGATTTGATCCTATTAACAGCAAAACTACTCCATACGGGAAATAGATGTTATTATAAATTATAATAAGTAGAAATAAAGATAATTTGGGACTGGGCATGGTGGCTTTTGCCTGTAATCCCTTTGTAAGCACTTTGGGAGGCCGAGGCAGGCAGATCACCTGAGATCAGGAGTTCAAGACCAGCCTGGCTAACATAGTAAAACCCCATCTCTACTAAAAATACAAAACTAGCTGGGCCTGGGCACCTGTAATCCCAGCTACATGAGAGGCTGAGGCAGGAGAATCGCTTGACCTGGGAGGCAGAGGTTGCAGTGAGCTGAGATTGTGCCACTGCACTCCAGCCTGGGTAAAAAGAACAAAATTCTGTCTCAAAAAAAAGAAGAAATAAAGATAATTTGGAGATCATTGTACATCACTTCTATAAACATTACATAAGCCTCTTCTGTATGCCAGGTACTGGGTTGGCTTGCCAGAACCTTGCTCTAGCAAGTATTTTTTGTTTCATAGTGACAATTATTAAGATGCTGTAGAACTGGCTTAAAAACAGAATATAGGTCATTGGGAGATAATAGAGATTCCAGAAATAGACTCTAAAGAAAGAAATATTTTTAAACTATGTGACAAGTGAAGTATAAGAAACCACAGGGAAACAGATAATTGTATGTTTGCTGGGATCACTAGAAGGGATGTGGAGAAAAATCCAGATCTATAACTTACACTTCTAGCATTGTACATCTAGGTGGATCAGGGACTACAATGTTAAAAAGAAAGGAAAAGAAAACAGAATCTTATCCTTATGCAACTGTGGAGGAAAGTTAATTTCTTCCTTGCTTGAATCATAACATTTTTAGTAATAACGATGACAGGTTAAGATCCACACAGATTTAAAACTTCATAAAAAACAATAAAACCCAGATATAAAGAAAATAAATGGAAAATCCATATCACAGACAAGCTGGAGAAAAGAATGAATTCAAAACATATCAATAGGCTACACACATCATCTACAAGGGACAAAACCATGTGTCTACGGAACCTATTGCTGGATAATGTGAACAACAGCAAATATAATAGAAAATAGAATATAATAGAAAAGTTGATGAGGAAGATGATCAGCTCATGGGTAATTAATTTAATTTAATTTAAAGATAAAGCAACTGTGAGTTCCCACTTTTTATCCATTAGCAAAAACAAGCCGAAATAGTACATTTCTCTGCAGACAGGAATTCTCACACATCACTAACGTCAATGTTAATCTCCATAAACAGACCATGAAACTCATACCTGAGTGCATATTTCAAGCCAATGTTTCCTTTTCTGGGACAATCAAAAAAATATTGCATATAAGTTGTAATATACTTTTATACAAATGTTTACGGTAGCATTGTTCATAATATTGAAGACCAATATACTCACACATTGGGGAGCGGTTAAGTAATCTGAATCTTATTCATTCAAAGTGAATGAATCTTCACTTGGAATCTTATTCATTCACTCAGAAACCAATACCCCAAAATATGGCATTTTGACATGCTGAAATGAAGAAACTTCAGGGTCTCTCTGACCTCGCCCCTACCCCAACATTTCTCCCAAAGATATTGAAGTTCCTTTATCTCCCTAAGATCCAGACCCACCAAGGAGCACAGTTACTCTTTCTTCTCCTCCCTGTTATCTCATTTATTGCAGAAAAGAAGACCAAGATGTGGCCATATCTGACTGTCTTTTTAGGAGTATAATGAATGTCTTTAGGGATCATTTAAATTCCGAAGAAAACCGCATTGCGGGTGCAGCTGGCTGGGCCAGCGTTGTGGGCAGTAAAAGAATCTACCAAAACAGTTGTGGGTAAAGAAAGGCAGATTTATTAGAGAAAGCATAAAGATATGTTGCAAGACTTTAGCAGGCAGCGTGGCAGAAAAGGGGCTGTCTGCAAAGAGGCAGGAGTGAGGGAAGTTTTATAGAGTTGTGTTGGAGGGGCTATGTGCCAAACGAGGTATTTGGGAACGGGAGGCTGTGCAGGTGGATTGTTTGTAGTAGGCCATTTTTTCAGAACAATTGTTCTCCCCCACCTGTGGCCCCTTCCTCAATGTTGCTGACTTATCTTATCAGGACTTTACAAACTATTTTCAAGTTGATTTCTGTTCCTCATCCAATCATTTTCCCTAGTAATCATTTATTGCCCCTCAATAGCATTCCTCTTCCCCCCACTCCTATGACCCACTTTACCAGAATCCAAGGCCCCATTCTTTCTGTAACTTCATCGTATATAAGCTTGTATAACTGATTGAGAAGTTAGATTTTCATTCTGAAGGCTCCTGTGTATACACACTGCATAAAGGTGTGTATGCCTTTCCCCCACTAACCAATCTGCCTCATGCCATCAGTTTTCTTCAGCAAACCTTTAGGGTGCCAATGACCATAGCCCTTACAAAAGGCATATTACAAAACCATTTACCCATCAATTGAAAGTTCTTCAGATACGTGGGAAAAGTATACAAAGCGTGTTTAAGAGAAAAGCACAAAATGTAAGATCCATTGAGCATAACTAATTAGAAATAATATTGAAAATTACAGGAGAGTCTCTAAGAAATGGTGATAGTTGCATTAATGGAAAAACAAACCTCTGTAAAATATTTTCAAAAGATTTGTTTTAGCTAGTATGAGTGACCATGACCTGGGGAATAGTCTCAAGAGGTCCTTAGAAAGTATGCCTGAGGTGGTTGGGTTACAGTTTGGTTTCATATATTTTAGGAACACAGGAATTGTAGGTAAACATATAAATCAATACATGGAGGGTATACCATGGTTACATCTGAAGAGGCAGGATTCCTTGAAGTGAGGGTGACCTACAGGTCATAGGTGGATGCAGTGATTTTCTGACTGCCTATTGGTTGAAAAAGTTAAACTTTGTCTAAAGGCTTGAAGTCAGTGGAAAGAAATGCTTGAGTTAAGATAAGGGGGTACATGGAGGCCAAGTTTCTTGTTATGTAAATGAAACTTCAAGGGTAGCAGCCTTCAGAAAGAATAGATAGTAAATGCCTCTTTTCAGACCTTAAAGGTGTCAGACTCTCAGTTAATTTCTTCTAGATCCAGGAAAAGGCCCTATTGGGAAGGTCTTGCTGCGTTAATAGAGATTCTTTACATATGCAAATTTTTCCCACAAAAGAGGGCTTTGCAGGGCCATTTCAATTTGTTGGCCCTGTGGTAGCCATTTCAAAACATGCCCCCAAAAATGTATTTGGGGGTAAAATATTTTGATTTCCTTCTGGGTATGATATCTGACATTTGATGCCATATCAGAGTCAGGTTAAAAAGTCAGCCACATTATGCACAATTAATAAGAACTCATCTAATGAGATATTATGGTTTGTAGGTGTAACTTAATCCCTGCCTTGCAAGGCCTTAGGTCTTGTTAATAATTTGACATTTGCAATTGATTCTCTCTGAAGCCTGCCACAAAAAGTCTGTTTTGTCAGTCTTATGATCTATATTTTAACGTAAACTCCAAAAGGTTGGTGGTGTTGGTGTGACTGGCCCCACTGTGGGTGGTACAAAAATTTGAAACAGTTGTGGGTAAAAAGAAGGCAGATTTATTAGAAAAAGTACAAAGACATATTGCAAGAAAGCAATGGGCCACACAGCAGAGAACAGAGTGTCTGCCAGGTGTCAGGGGCCAGAGAGAAATGTTACAGGGTGGTGCTGGAGGAAATACGTGAAGATAAGGTGTGCAGATAAGGTTATGCTTCTGGGGCTACATGCAGAACGAGGTCTTTGGGAACAGGATGTTGTGCCAGTGGGTTGTCTGTAATTAGCTGTCTCTCAGAACAATTGTTGTCCCCTACCTGGGACCTCTGGTTGCTGCTTACTTATCAGGACTCCACAGGTAGGGGTATAAGTAGGTGTGTCAGACCTCCCTTCTCAACATGGCCAGGAATTCCATTTTCAGGTTTCTTTGGGGTTACCTTAGCCAAGAGGGGGTCTGTTCAGCTGGTAGGGGGCTTAGGAGTTTATTTTTCTTTACAGTTGTGATGATAATCAAGGCCAGTTTTCATTAAGCCTTCATTTTTGCCGTACCTTGTGCTATGTCTTTTACGAAAATTATCTTATTTAATCTCAACAACATAGCAATGGGTATGAACTCTAGAGGAAAAATGGATGCACATAAAGTTAAGTGACTTGTCCAAGGCCACACAGCTGGTAAGTTTTAAAGCTGGGATTCAAACTCCAGGGCCCATTACTACTTAATACAACCTGTTACTTCTTGAGGCCTGCATTTTACCTGTTCTCTGAATGTTTTCCTAGAGCAGGCCCAGCTGACTTATTTTGGTGAGCTGGGAGACTTCTCCAGAATGCGCTGGTCATTCCCTCTCCTTCTCGGGGTAAAATGTCTCAGCTAAAGACTTTCCTCATTAGAGGAAACCCACTTTGTAATTCCCACTGCAGCCCTTATGGTCCAGGTCTAAAAGGAATAATGTCCCCAGCTCTTCCTTCTATGACATGAAAACGTACAAGAACTCCACCCTGACAACCATGGGGTTATATCTGATGTTTATTTTCTCATGTCCACCTTTCCAGTGAGGCCACTTCTGAAAAGTTGGGCTCTGTATCATTCCCTTCAAACCCACTTTTCTCTCACACACATCTCTTTTCCTATGAATATTTAGCACCAACGTACTTAAAGCTGATTCTAAAAGCATTATTTTATAATCAGGATTTCTGTCTGAGCCAAATGTCCCTTTGGAGGGCTTTTACTTCCCTACCTTGCTTCCTGCATACTTATGTCACATTTCAACAGGGAGAATAGAAGCACTTTGAACATTTATATGTGGTTTTCTCGATGGAATACTGTGTTCAGGGTCTGGTGGTGAGAAAAGCCTGAGTGGTGAGGGAAATCTCCCAGAAGTGGTTTGTTGGCCACCCTCAGTGTGCAGGAAGATCCTCCTGTGCATTTAATGCAGTCCTATTCCCGGGACACAGCACATAGAAAGACTGGATGATGGAGCTGTTAGGGTCCCCTGCAGGGGAGGGAAACTCTACAGTCTGCTGCCTATTCTTACATGACCTGCTAGCTAATGATTGATTTTACATTTTTAAGTGGCTGAAGAAAAGAATCAAAAGAATTCTTTTTTTTTTTGTGACATGTGACAATAATATGAAATCAAATTTCAGTGTCCATAAATAAAATTTAATAGGAACACAGTTCACTCATTTTGTGTTCCCAGGGGCAGTAAAGTTGAGCAGTTGCGGCAGAGAACCCATAGCCCTCCCTCAAAGCTTAAAATGTTTACCATCTGGCCCTTTGGAGAGAGGCTGCTCACTTCTAGTCTAAAGGGATGCCTCTTCTTCTTGAAGGCTGCTCCACCCTAAATGGAAACTACCCCTGCTTTCCTCCTATTTGACCCTTATACAAAAGACCTTCTGTAAACCAGAAATAAAACCATAAGCCTCCCAACCGACTAATGGACCCTCCGTGTGGCCACAGACATTGCAAAGTTAACCTGAAAAACTAGTTCAGACTGTGATGAGAAGAGGGGTTCCGACATGCCTCATCCCTTCCTCCCTTTTGGAATTCAGGCACAACTGATCATCATTAACATCAACACAGACATCTTAAGACTAATAGACTCTTAAAGCCTGATAAGAAATATTTGCAATTGATTCTCTCTGAAGCCTGCTACCTGGTCTCCATAACTGCCTATCTTAAGCCAGGCATTCCCTTCTACTGATTCCTCTTTATAAAACCATGGTCTCCATAACTGCTTATCTTAACCCAGGCATTCCTTTCTACTGATTCCTCTTTCAACCAATATCGAATCAGAAAAGCCTTTGAATCTGCATGTGATCTGGAAGCAGATCTTCCAACTGTCCTGCCTTTCTGAATGGAAACAGTGTATATCTTACATGTATTGATTGATGTCATATGTCTCCCTAAAATGTATAGAACCAAGCTGTAGCCTGACCACCTTGGACACATGATCTCAGGATCCCCTGGGGCTGTGTCATGGGCCATTGGTCACTCATATTTGGCTCAGAATAAATCTCTTCAAATGTTTTACAGAGTTTGACTCTTTTTGTTGACACCTTTCTCCCCATAACCATGATATTATATATAGCATTTATTTTCCTGTAACTACCTTTTCCATTTCAAGCCCACAGACTGGATCTCTGCAGAAGAAAAATAATCCGTGACTATACAGTCACTTACCTGTGACCCAGAGAGGGAGCTAAGGGCTGGATGGAGAGGTGAGGGCTGTCTTCAAAGGGCTTAAATATCCCCACTGGTAGAAGCAAAATGGTTCTAGCATGTTCCCAGCACTAGAGATATGTGCTTGGTCCAATGGGAGTTGAGTTTTAATCAGCAGAGTACAGTAAGCTCAATTTCTTTCTCAGGAATGTTTCTGGTTCCATCTATTGATGTCACCACACTGGGGGTATGATTTTTTTTTCTTTTTTAAAAATGTCTATCTCCCAATCCTTTCCTTAGTACTCTCTGGAAGGAATTTTAACTTAAGTTAGGCCCTGCTCTCAGCCCAGACTTTGTCTTACAAAGATGTCTCAGCAAGAGAATAGAGAAAGAGTATGACTCATTGTAATAAAGTAGATATTGTGACAAGAAAGATGTTAATATCTTAATGAAAGCCCTAAGGGGAAATTTGCATAAAACAATCTCTTTGTTGCTTAAAAAGAGCCACTGATGCCTTATTTAAAAAAAAAAATCAAACCCCAATTTTGTTAAATATTCAGTCTGGGGATGATTTGAAGCATTTTCCTTATCTCCTCTGAGTTTCTTCCTTATCAGAATCACAGATGCTGAGAGTTGAAGAGGCCCATCTTCCCTCAGCCCCTGCTCCTGGCAGGCACTGTGTTAAGAACACTATCTTGCTCCTTCTGGGTCCCTGAAGCTTTTTGAAGTTGGAGTAAAACTAGAAGATGGGCCAGCTCCTAGGATTGGGAACTTTGACAGAACAAGAAACCCCTTGCTCAAGTCTCTCTGTAGTCCTGCATTCATCCGCTTCTTCAACTCCATTTAAAAAAGTCTCAACTGGTGTTTAAGCTTCTTGAAATTTATTTTTCGTTTGAAGTTTGTCCAACATTTTTGACAGATTGTTACTTACATGCTACAAGTGACAGGGAGATCACTACTTCTTGAAGCAGGATGTGCTACAGTGGGCTGGACTCTGCCTCCCATTAACCTCTCCCACTGGTCCTAGTTCTTCCTCTGGGATTACTAAGTGACCCATTCACTTTTCTTTGTGGCAGTCCTTTACATGATTGTAGACAACAACTGCAGGTCTTTATGGATTCTTTTGTTGCAATCAAACACCAACATAGAAAAGTTTTGCTTAGCCCGCCTTACTGGTTGGTTTCCAGTGAAAACACAGGGCAGATCTTCAACATGGGGCTATCTCCATCCTTAGAAGCCAGATCAATCTCTCTTGCCCCTCCAGAAGGAAAAGCTGGAAAAAGCAGAGGCCAGACCAATTTTCTTTCCAGGGTTTGAGGCAAATCACCTCAGAGAAGAAAGCGTCAGCTGCAGTGGTGTTGGCTTTTTCTTTTGTGAATTGACAGCCTGCATCCCACTGGGAGATATGTCAGGTTCTTGGGTAGCCAGACTCTGCAGCTTCAGCCAGTGGCAGGTACAACAGGAAGTTTGAGGGAAATGTTGAAACAGAAGGGCTAACCTGACTTGGCCTGTCAAACTTGCTTGCTTTTAGTCATCCACTTCTAGTTGATTTTAAAACCTGTGTAGCTAAAAGTCATGTAGCTAGGCAAAATCTAATTAAACTTCCACTCACTAGTTTTCTTACAGATAACAGCTCTGATGTATCAGTCACTTTGGTAACAGTTGCCTAAGTTGTTTTTCAGGAACTTAGGGTCAGTTTTTGTCCAGTTCAAACCAGCTGAGACCACCAGCCCTCCAACTGAGCGTGCATGAGCATCCTATGGATGACCTCTTGATGTCAGAGGACGAAAAACTCCACTCTCAGATCATGAAAATGAGACATGCAGGCTGGTTGATTCCCTGTTTTAAGATGGTCTGAATGAAAAGGATAAAAGCCCCTTACTCCAGCTTTAGCTTATTTAGAAAATGTTTAAAAAATTTTTTGAGATGGAGTTTAGCTCTTGTTGCCTAGGGTAGAGTGCAATGGCATGATCTTGGCCCACTACAATCTTTGCCTCCTGGGTTCAAGCGATTCTCCTGCCTCACCTCCTGAGTAGCTGGGATTATAGGCATGTGCCACCATGCCCAGCTAATTTTGTATTTTTAGTAAAGACAAGGTTTCTTCATTTGGTCAGGCTGGTCTCGAACTCCTGACCTTAGGTGATCCACCTGCCTTGGCCTCTCAAAGTGCTGGAATTATAGGTGTGAGCCACCGCACCCAGCTGCTTTAGCTTATCTAACTCTCAGCCAGTCAGTAACAAAAGACCCAAGACACTATTAACTGCAAGATTTTATTTTGAGGACCGGGGCTTCCTGGGAGCCCCACATGTGTGTCAGATTTAAACTCAAAATTAAAGTTACATTTCCTTCTTTTTAATGCTAAAATTCACGCCTGAGTGGAGATTTAAAATGCTAGTGCTACATATGATATATGGAGAAACATGTTGAGTCACTATGCAAGTGCTAGAAAAACCTCTACTATACATGCCCTGATGTAAACCTTACCTATAGAAAGACCCTGTCAAACTAACCCACACACTACCCAGAGGTAGCAGCTGGCTTCCTTATGCACCAGCTAATAAACTCCCTTTATTTCTATGCCTGGTGATTGCTTTTGATTTCATTCCTGGGGAACTGCAAGAATCTGGGGCACTGATAACACCAACACCATCATATGAAAAGCCATGAAGTCTGACTATCCTTGTGTAGATCACTGGTTCTCACTTTTCCTCACCTCCAGTTGCCTTTCCCCATGCTTCAGACCACCCTGTTTTGTTATCCCATAAATATCCCTAAACTGTCTTTGGGGAGGCAAATCTGAGAACTCTTCTCCCATCTCCTCACTTGATAGCTTCTCTGCTATAAAATTAGTCTTCTCATTGATTGACAAACTGTGCAACAGGCAAAACAAGACTGGCTCACTAGCAATATGTGTATCCTCTTGTGTATATGATACCCAGGAAGGAGGCTTTGCTGAATGCCAGGGGTAAGGAGAGCAGAGTAGCCTTGCCAGGGAACAAGGACATTGGAATCATTGGGTGCTCACTAAAAAGGAAGAGGAGGGGAGGATCTGAAACAAAACAAATCAGGTTATTGGTCATGCCCAAAGTCAGGAGGCAGCTCAGAACCTTCCTCCTTCATTCGCCTGGCCACACCCCCACCCCAGTCCAAGGAAGTCTTAAATAAATGTATAGGAGGCCATTTGTTTGGACTGAGCGGTTGTACTAGGCCCAAGAGACCAAACCAAGATGTAGTCATTCATGCTAAAGTTCCATGCTACTAAGCTAAAACTAAGTTGTTTATTCTTCCAAGACATGAGGAGGGGGAGAGAGATAGAGAGGGAGGGCAGAGCAGGGCAGGATAGGGCAGGGCAGGGAAGGGAAGGGAAGGGAGAAGAGAGAGAGATGATAGCCAAATCTCTAAATAGCCAAATAGACCAGTTTTAGCCAACATAAGGAAGTCCCCTCTGCTTTAAGCTTTACAAAGAAAATAACTGAAATTACCAGTCTACATTTTGTTTTCTGTTTCTGCTTTATTCAGCCCTTTTTGTCCATAAAGCCAATCTCCTCTGCTCAGCTCATTGGAACACTAATTGTTTTTTATAGAATGAGGTATTGCCAGAATCTAGAGTTGCAAATAAAAGGCAATTAAGATTTTTAGACTAAATTTGTTGTAATTTTGCCTTTTGACAGAAGTCTATTTGCCAGTTCCACAGACCCAGAATGTTGTTTTCAGCAGAACCCTGGCAGCACAAACAGCAGTCTGCCCGGTGGCATCATGGTCACCCAGAATCACTGCTTCACTTGCTGCCTTCCTTTGCTGCAGCAGCCCAGCATCCTAGCCATGCTACTTTTGTGATTCTTTGCAGTGATTCTAGTAGAAACAAGAAATAGACAAAAACAGGCTGGGCACAGTGGCTCACGCCTGGAATCCTAGCACTTTGGGAAGCTAAAGTGGGAGGATTCCTTGAGCCCAGGTGTTGAAGACCAACCTGGCCAACATAGCAAGACCCCTGATATGGTTTGGCTGTGTCCCCACCCAAATCTCATCTTGAATTCCCACCTGTTGTGGGAGATACTGGGTGAGAGGTAATTGAATCATGAAGGCAGGTCTTTCCTGTGCTGTTCTTGTGATAGTGAATAAGTCTCATGAGATCTGATGGTATTATAAGGGAATTTCCCTGTATGAGCTCCTCTCTTTGCCTGCTACCATTCATGTAAGATGTGACTTGCTCCTCCTTGCCATCTTCCATGATTGTGAAGTTTCCCCAGCCTTGTGGAACTGCAAATCCAATAAACCTCTTTCTTTTATAAATTGCCCAGTCTCAGATATGTCTTTATCAGCAGCGTGAAAATGAACTAATATAGTAAATTGGTACCAGTAGAATAGGGTGCTGCTGAAAAGAGAGCTGAAAATTTGAAAGTGACTTTGGAACTGGTTAACAGGCAGAGGTTGGAACAGTTTGGAGGGCTCAGAAGAAAACAGGAAAATGTGGAAAAGTTTGGAACTTCCTGGAGTCTTGTTCAATAGCTTTGACCAAAATGCTAATGATATGGACAGTGAAATCTGGACTGAGGTGATCTCAGATGGAGATGAGGAACTTGTTGGGAACTGGAGCAAAGGTAGCTCTTGTTATGTTTTAGCAAAGAGACTGGCAGCATTTTGCCCCTGCTGTAGAGATTCATGGATCTTTGAACTTGAGAGAGGTAATTTAGGATATCTAAATAATTGCAGAAGAAATTTCTAAGCAGCAAAGCATTCAGGAAGTGACTTGATTGTAGTTAAAGGCATTCAGTTTTAAAAGGGAAACAGAGCATAAAAATTGGGAAAATTTGCAGCCTGACAATGCAATAGAAAAGAAAATCCCATTTTCTGAGGAGAAATTCAAGTCACCTGCAGAAATTTGCATAAGTAAGGATGAGCCTAATACTAATCCTCAGGACAATGGGGAAACTGTCTCCAGGGCATGTCAGAAACCTTTGCGCAGCCTGTCCCATCACAGGCCTGGAGGCTTAGGAGGAAAAAATTGTTACAAGGGCTGAGCCCAGGGTCCCTCTGCTGTGTGCAGTATAGAGACTTGGTGCATTGTGTCCCAGCTGCTCCAGCAGTGACTAAAAAGGGCAAAAGTACAGCTTGGACTGTTGCTTCAGAGGGCGGAAGTCTCAAGCCTTGGCAGCTTCCACATGGTGTTGAGCCTGGGGGTACACAGAAGTCAAAAATTGAGGTTTGGGAAGCTCTGCCTAGATTTCAGAAGATGTATGGAAATGCCTGGATGTCCAGGCAAAAGTTTGCTGCAGGGGCAGGGCCTTCATGGAGGACCTCTGCTAGGGCAGTGCAGAAGGAAAACATGGGGTTGGAGCCCCCACATAGAGTCCCTAGTGTGGCACCGCCTAGTAGAGCTGTGAGAAGAGGGCCACCGTCCTCCAGACCCCAGAATAGTAGATCCATTGGCAGCTTGCACCATGCACCTGGAAAAGCCCCAGACACTCAACACTAGCCCATGAAAGCAGCTAGGAGGGGGGCTATACCCTGCAAAGCCACAGAAGTGGAGCTGCCCAAGACTATAAGAACCTACCTCTTGCATCAATGTGACCTGGATGTGAGACGTGGAGTCAAAGGAGATCATTTTGGAGCTTTTAGATTTGACAGATTTGACTCTCCTGCAGGATTTTGGACTTGTATGGGACTGGTAGCCCCTCTCTTTTAACCAATTTCTCCCATTTGTAATGGCTGTATATACCCAATGCCTGTACCCCCATTGTATCTAGGAATTAACTAATTTGCTTTTCATTGCACTGGCTCATAGGCAGAAGGGACTTGCCTTGTCTCAGATGAGACTTTGGACTGTGGACTTTTGAGTTAATGCTGAAATGAGTTAAGACTTTGGGGGACTGTTGAGAAGTCATGATTGGTTTTGAAATGTGAAGACATGATATCTGGAGGGGGCAGGGGTGGAATGATATGTTTTGGCTGTGTCCTCACCCAAATCTCATCTTGAATTCCCATGTGTTGTGGAAGGGACCCCGTGGGAGGTAACTGAATAATGGATGTAGGTCTTTCCTGTGCTATTCTCATGACAGTGAATAAGCCTCATGAGATCTGATGGTATGATAAAGGGGAAGTTTCCTACACAAGCTCCTCTCTTTGCCTGCTGCCATCCATATAAGATGTGACTTTGCTCCTCTTTGCCTTCTGCCATGATTGTGAGGCCTCCACAGCCATGTGGAACTGTAAGTCTAATAGACCTCTTTCTTTTGTAAATTGCCCAGTCTCGGGTATGTCTTTATCAGTACCATGAAAATGGACTAATACGACCCCTGTCTCTTATGAAAAACGCCAGCCCTTCTGTGGCCAGGTTTGTAAGGTAAGCCATCTAAATATAGTTCTTCCAGAGCAGATCTGTTGTGAGGTGAGGGCCCGGCTCCTGGGACCGTTGGAGGCTCAGGCTGAGTGAAGACCATAAAGGAAAGATGACCTCCTGCTGGAATATTTGGAGCTCCCTTTCATTTCAAACCAGAAACCTGTCTCAATGTGACTTTGTGGATAAAGAAAAAAAACTGCAAAAATGCTTCTATGTTTTTCTCCCATTTCAGTTTCTTACTTGGTTCACTATACTGCATGGTGTGGTGGTCAGAATTTGCCCTTTACACTTACTTCCCTTTCCTTCTTATTCTTTACTAAAGGAGCACTCAGGGCACACAGAGCGTTGAAAAATAAGCGCTGACTACTATGGCTCTAGTGCCTGAAGGGATGTAAGACCTAGACCAACCGTAAAGGTCACTTATCCAACCCTCTGGTTTTTTCAAAGGAAAAATGTGAGACTCCAAGGAGTTGAGGGGTTGAGGGGTCATGAGATGAGCCTCTCAGATGTTAACAGACCAGGGTCACTTCAGTTTTTTGAGGTCCCTTGTATATTAAAATGAAAGAAACAATTTAAAAAATGAGAATCATAAGAATTGTGAAATTTTTCAATGTTTACATTTTATAATTAAAACTTTTTATGGAAAAAATGCAATGTAGTCCATTTTAATAGTCACAAAATCTGGAAAAATATTAATTCACAGTCATTCTGTACTACAGGCACTGTTGTATAGTCACAGAGCTCAGGGTTTAAGGTTGGATAATGAATATTGCCTTCCTTCACTCCTATATCTTTAGGACTGTTTGAAAGATTTTATTTGGGGATTAAGTTAAAAGTCTAATCTGAGACCATGGTGAAGGTAGAGGCCAGCTGGCTCTCCAGCCCTTCTTGTCTCTTCTGGGCTCTTCCAGAAACCAGCCATGTGATCTTGACCACTCATACCTTCATAAGGGTAGAAAATCTAACTGAGGGTCTTTGGCTATCTTTGATTTATTCTCTTGCTAAAGGTCTACTTGTTTAAAACACATAAAAAATCAAAACTGTGATTTCATGGTGGAAACATCAGTGAATCAAATTTTGGGGCAGAGCAAAGATCCTGTTCAGAGCAACCTGTTGGTGTTATGGCGGCCACCTTTAAGATGGCCCCCAGAAATATTCACTTCCCCATATATTGAATGCATCCTACAGTGAATGCAGCTGATCTTGTAACCAAAATAATATTGTGAAAATGAGGAAGTGTGACTTCCAAGGCCACATCAGAAAAGACTTTGTAGATTCTGACTTTGTGTAGAGGAGAAAAAGTAATTTCTCTTTCTTCTTCCATCACAAGGCTCATGACTGAGGCACTGGTAATAAAAAGACAGATCAATGATAGAAAAGCATACAAAATTATTGATTTGCTTTTCATTTTTTATTTTTTTGAGATAAAATCTCACTTTGTCCCTCAGGTTGAAGTGCAGTGAAAGAATCTCGGCTCACTGCAACCTCCTGGGGCCTCCTGGGTTCAACAATTCTCATGTCTTAGCCTCCCAATTCAGTGGGACTAGAGGTGCATGCCACCACTCCTGGATCTTTTTTTTTATTTTTTGTAGAGACAGAGTTTTGCCATGTTGGCCAGGCTGGTCTCTAATTCCTGGCCTCAATGATCCACCCACCTTAGCCTCCCAAAGTGCAGGGATTACAGGCATGAGCCACTGTGCACAGCCTATTTATTCTTATTGATACATATTGGATGTATATATTTTTGGGGCACATGTGATAATTTGATATACTCATGTAATTAAATCAGGGTAATTGGAATATGCATCAGTCTAAATATTCATCTTTTCTGTATGCTAATAACATTCAAATTATTCTCTTCCAGCTGTTTTGAAAAATACAATAGATTAATGTTAACTATACTTACTCCACTGATCTACTGAATACTAGGTCTTATTTCTTCTAAGTGTATATTTGTATCCCTTAATCTTCATTGCCCTCTAACCCCACCTTTCAATTTATTTAACATAAGGTTTTTTAAAAAAATTAATGTGACATGGGAGCCTTCAGAAATGAAGTCCCAAAGAAACAGGTTGTGCATTTTTTTATACCAAGTTTGATGAAGTGGAGAATTGTGGATAATTATGATTGGAGAACAAAAGGGTAATCTACTAGTGATCAACTAGGAGGAACTTAGCAAGACCTGTTTGTTCAGAGTCTTCTTGGCGTTTCTGTGTCTTTGAAGATAAGTATGTTCCTTTCCTCTGGATATAGGGAGGGTATCTCCTCTGGAATAAGGGTCTTATGACCTACTCCAGAGAAGAAGGTCAGATAATTCTTTTACGGCCACCTTCAGGGAGAAGGTCAAAGGGGAAAGTAGATAGACCTTCCTGCTTCTGCTATTTTCTCAAATGGTAAGGTGCCATATTTGAAGGTAGCGTGTCCTGAACACCATCACTTACTATCTCTTGGATCTCTGAGTGAAGCCAGTCCCCATGGTCTGAGGACACTCAAGTAGTCCATGGAGAGGTCCAAATAGGAAGGATCTATATCTCCTACCAACAACTGGCAGCCATGTGAGTAAGCCATGTTGGAATGGACCCTCCATCTCCTTCAAGCCTTCCAATGACTGCAGCTCTGGCTGGCAGCTTGACAGGAACTTCAAGAGATACCCTGAACTAGAACCATTCAGCTAAGCCACTTTGAAGTCCTGACACATAGAAACTGTGTGCAATAATAAATGTTTATTGTTCTTGGGAGCTGCTAAGTTTGGGAGTATCTGATGTGCAGCAATAAATGACTAATATTGTCATTTTATATAACATACATAACAAATGGCTAACCTGGTCTCCCAGGTTACTGCCTATAGTTATTCATCAACTTCTCCTCACCTGGCCATGTGTCTAAAATTCTTGCACTTGAAGCTCATTCTTTTCTGGACATCAATTTTCAGTATCATCATCTTGAAAGTCAAACACCACTGTATGTGCTTTATCTCAGCCCTTAAGCTGCAATGAGTTAACCCCTAAATGGGCATTAGTTCATAGCCAGTTGATAGGAGAGTACCCCTGGGAGATAGGACTTGTGGTTAACAGATGGGAACAAACTTTGGCTGTTGGTTAGAAAATAACTGAGTACAGATTTAGAGTCATGAAACTGAGCTAGACTTCTTGTTTCACCTATGAGCCTGTGATCATGTGCATGCCATGTAACTTCATGAACTTTAGTTTCCTCATCCGTACAATGCAAATAATAAAAGTATCTAACTCACAGTCCCCTCTGCCACCCCTGCCCCTCCATACACACTCTCCTTCATCCCCAGTCCCTGTGAGGATAAACAATGATAAGACACATGAAAACACTTTATACATCAAGAAGTTTCACACAAAAGTTACTTAATAAAAACTCAGTCCCCTGGGGTGGAGATAGGTGGGCTCTGCCCCTCTATATTAAGTGCCTTTTCTGTGTCATTCATTATTAAGAGCAGAAACATAAAAATGAATGTTTCCTATCCTCAAGGGGGTCACCATACTGGCAGTGATAAATGAGAAAAGAGGCAATTATATTAAGTGTAAAAAGTGCTAAGCACAGGATAATTGATGCATTTCTTCATCAAACATTTATAGAGTGCATTGCCCCACAAGTAAACGTGCTGGGTGAAATTGATACATGAACAGTTGATTAGAAAGCCCATTGAGACAGCTGCCAGCAGGAGGTATCACTGAGCTGAGTCATAAGGTCTGGGTAGGAGAGAGTACAGTGAAGTTTAAGGCTAAGGGTACCACAGGCAGGATGCATAAGGCATGGAGGCTAGCACCGGCATGGTGGCATACGGCCACTTCCCTCAATTCAGCAATGATCAACACCCTTGAGAAAAACTCTCCCTGAGAATGACTGGAGAGTATGGGGCCTGGCTGACCCAGAGCCCTGTTTAGCTGGCTTATACCAGGTTAGTGGTGTGCCTGATGGTCTCGGTGGGAGTGCCTGCCAACTCCCAGTTACCCATCGGTGTGATCTCAGCCCCAGACCTCTTGACTCTGCATGCTCGTGGGCCCTTTTGCACTATGAATAACTTAGAGAATACCAACTAACTTAAATATTAGTCTAACTGATAATTAAGTTAATTAAGCTAATAATTAGGAGGATGGAGTTAGTGCACAAGAAGTCATCCAGGGTATACCAAGGCCAATTAAAGTTAAAATTAATTGCCGTTTGGGGTTTCCTGTATCTCTGACCCTGCTATTGGCTCAGACCATCCATCCTTGACTGTGCCCATTAAGGAAGCCCTTTTTCCTTCATGCTCATGTCTGCTGCTCAGAGCTTACAGCTGCTGAGATGGTAAAGAGAGAGCAGGTATCCTTTGGGGTCACAAGCCTATTATCTGATGCAAAGAAATGTCTCATTGCTTTCAATGAGCAAAGTAAAAGATCAGCTGATTTTATTTCCTCATCAAGATGGATGATTTCTAGGTGAAACTGAACTTGATGATTAAAACTCATTTTCTTGCAAAACTCAGCCCTGTCAGTGTCATCTTCCTTGGCTGCTGTACCCAGCCCTTGGTGACATGTGACATGAGCTCAATGTGAATGGGCATTAAATTTGATATCTAGGATAATGTTTCCCCCAAAAGTGCAGAATCCTCTAAAGAAATAAAATGGGATTATGATTCACTGGGTAGAGTTATCCAGACACCCTTGGATACAAGATGGAGCAGAAACCAGACAAATAAACAGATATTAGGAGTCTGACACTTTTGCCCAAATGAGACTCATTTTTTGAAGGATCAGTCTTCTGGACAAGGAGCTTGAGGATTTTGTGTCACTCCTGCTGAACTTTTACCTGCAGATTTCTTCCAGTTATGGTTCTGGCTGACCTGCTGGGCTCGAAGTAAGGTCTACTTAGGAGAATAAGAGGAATATGAATCTTCATGCTGATGGTGGGAGTAGATGTTAGCTTGTCTGTTTGGGTTAGTCCATTTCAGAACAGCTAAGGTCCTTGTTGTGAACTGCATGTGGGACTTGCCCTAGCCCAGCTCTGGGTCTCTGTCTCAGGCCCAGATCAGCTTGTCCTACTGTCCTCTTTCTTCATTAGAGGTCCAGGAACTCAGCTGCCCAAAAACAGTCCTAGAGGTCTTGATCCCAGGGAAACCACTCTTGCCCTGGTGGTCTTCATGTCCCTGGAACTCATTGGGAAAAGCAGTGTTGCCATCTCAGTTTCCTCCTTCCCTTTTGCTCCCAGAATGACAATTTCCCAGGAGCCCTTTGGTTTCAATCATTTGCTGCCAGTCCTGAGCTTCGGCCCTCAGGTTTCATTCCAAAGGTGTGACTCACCAACCCCAAGACGTTTGGCTTTCTCACTGCTAAATGATTCACGCAGAATAAGCAGCCCCATACCATATGTGGTTGAGATTTGTACCTCTGCAAAATTACTCACCTTCACATCATGAAAGTCTTTGGGGCTGTTGTTGAATGGTGCAGTTGATAACGTTAGTTTCTTAGATATCAAGGGTTTATTGAATCAGAGTCGGGCCACAAGGTATACTTAGGAAATAAGGATTTAGTGGGGAATGGCTGCCAGTATTGTTTCACTATGTAGAGGATAACAAGCACAACCAGGTATCAGTCCTAGAAACTTTCCCCTGTGTGTCTTCTGCCCTTGCAGTGATGCCCTCACCTCTTGGGCAGCCAGCAGTGCCTCAAGCCCCCTTGCTTTTGCATCCGAATCTCCCATTACACTTAATGGCATGAGGCACACACTTGTCAGACGGCTGTTTTGATTTATGGGGACTTTGCATGTGGATTTACTGTAACTTTACTGGTAGAACCAATTGTTGGTCTGTAGGAAAAAGAAGGAAATGTTACTTACCTGTTGGGAGATCTTTGTGTGGAAACTGAACATGTGAGACCAAATACAGGAGGATGAGGTGAAAGGCTATGGTAAAGCCATGTGAGAGACAGCCAAGGCTTGAAACAAGGCAGCAGTAGTGGAGGCTGAGAGGAGCAAATGATTAGGAGAGACGCTTAGTTAAGTAATCAGAAACTGGACAAGGTATTTGAAGGAGATTTCATGGCCTTTGGCTGAGACAATTGGGTACAGTGGTATATTTTTAGCTAATGGAGATCTAAGAAGGATGAGGTGTGGTTGGCGGAATGTTAAGAAGTCTCTAGGTATGGTGGAGCTAGAAGTTAAAGGGGTTCTGATTCATAGTCTTTTAATTTTTACATATATGTTTTATCTGGCCATTTTACTGGATTTCTTTCTGATGAGATTAATACATTCAGTCTTGGATATGTTTGAGTATCTTTGTCTGCACTTGAGAATTAGAAACCTGGGCTGGGAATAACGTTTGGGAACTATCCATGAGTAGAAATAGTTAAAGGCCTGCATCTGAGCAAGATCACTTAGGAGGAGCATGAGTCCCAAAAAGAGAAGTGGCAAGACTGAAGAAGGGATCCTGGGAGAGGAGAATGAGCAATTGAAAAAAAAAGCAGTATAGGAAAAAAAAGAAAGAGAAGAGAAACTATGCTGTCCTGGAAGATAAGGGAAGGGAAGTGTTAAGGAGCCAAAGGCTGAGTGTTAAATGGTGGGGGGAAATTAAGGTCAAAGTGAAAAAATTTCCTTCGTATTTGATGTTTGGGAAATTGGAGAGATCATCAAAAGCAGTTTCAGGAGACAGCAAGAAGAGAAGTAGAAATGCATTAGGTTGGCTGAGAATAGCCAAGACAACCTTGAATGAGAAAAATAAATATTTTCAATAAACAACACTGGGTCAATTGGATAATCATGTAAAGATTAATTCTGGATTCTCTGTACCCCAATTTAAAAAATCAATTACAGATATATAGTAGAGAAAACAACAAGGCTTTTTGAAGACAATGTATCATCACATTTTCATGATCTTGGTGTAGGCAGGTATTTCTTAAAGAGAGCACAAAAATGACTAAATTACAAAAAACATTGAATTGCATTAAAATCAAAGCCTCTCTTTATCAAAGGATATTCTTAACAGAGTGGAAAACAGCCACAGAGTAAGAGAAAATATTAATCATACTCAGGTTCAATAAAGAACTCAACTCTAATGTATATACATCAATAAGAAAAAGACAAAGAGCGCAATAAAAAAATAAGCAAATACCTTGAGAAGACACTCTACAAAAGGGTATAGCCAAATAGCTCAGCAAACATGAATAGGTGCTTAACATTAAGTAGTCATTGAGGGATTGGAAATTAAAGCCACAGTGAGTATTTATCACTATGAACACACACTAAAACAGCTAAAATTAAACACACTGAAAATATCAAGTATTGGCATGGATGTGGAGGAAATGAAATTCCCTTACCCTGCAGGTAGAATTTTTGTTCGTTTGTTTGTTTTATTGTGACAGAGTTTCACTCTGTCGCCCAGGCTGGAATGCAGTGGTGCAATCTTGGCTAGTTGCAACCTCCACCTCCTGGGTTCAAGTGACTCTCATTCCACAGCCGGGTTAGTTTTTTTATTTTTAGTAGAGACAAGATTTTTCCATGCTGGCCAGGCTGGTCTTGTACTCCTGGTCTCAAGTGATCCACCTGCCTCAGCCTCCCAAAATGCTGGGATTATAGGTATGAACCACTGCGCCCCGCCAGAAGTGTATTTAATACAACCACTTTGGAAAACTGCTTGCAGTATATTCTAAAGTTGAGTGGTGAAAGAAATAAGGTTGAATGTGGATACAAATATGTTTGCAGCTGTGGTGGGACAGGAAGATAAAATGGTTATGATTAATGATCTTTTCATTTTTGCACATAAGTTTTATTGGATCAATTCACGGGACTTCAGTTAACTCTTTTGGATTTTCTGGATAAAGACTCATATTATCTACAGATAAGTGAAACTTAGTGTTCTACCAGCCAATATTTATACTCTTAATTCTTTTTCTTGTCTTACTGCATTGGCAAGGGTGTGAAAATAATCTTACACTGAAGCATTATTAATGAGCATTTTATGGCTGAGTGTGATGTCTCATACCTGTAATCCCAGTACTTTGGGAAGCCAAGGCGGGAGGATTGCTTGAGCCTCAGAGTTCAAGACCAGCCTGGGCAATATAGTAGAACCCTGTCTCTACAAAAAATTATTTAAAAAAATTAAAAAATCATTTAAAAATGAGAATTTTCTTTTTTTCTTGACTTGAATGGGAAAGCTTAATTAATTTCCCTTATTTTATTCCTTGATGCCCACAATTTTAATATTTCTCGGGTACCAATGAAAAATCTACATTTTTTTAAAAAGAGCTTTCTTTTCTTCCTGAGGAGTTTGTGGCTTCCTTAATTTTGTGGGCTTTGTTACCAATCTTTCCCTTTTTAACTTTCAGAAAATTCTTCTAGTTGTGGAGTTCTAGTTGGATCCTCTCTTGATTTTTCCAACAGTGCTATGGATTTGTTTTTAAGTTTGTTGTGTGTGTGTGTGTGTGTGTGTGTGTGTGTGTGTGTGTGTGTGAGTTTAGTGATTATGGAAGAGAAGAGAGGCAATGTTGCATGCTTAGTCTGTTAATGTTTATTGAGCACTTAGTACATGCCAGCTCCTTTTCTATGAGCTCTATACCCACCAAATCATTAACCCAACTTATGAGAAAGGTGTCATTATTACATTATGTTGTAGATGAGGGAACCAAGGCCCAAGACAGGTTAATTAACTCACCCAAGGTAATGAAGCTACTGCCTGATAGAGGTAGGATTCAAACCTAGGAAGACTGGCTCAAAAAGAGTACATGATTTTACCCACTACACATACCTCCTTTCTGGTCACAATGCCTAGTCTGGTGCACTTTGAGGAAGGCTGGGACAGAGAACCTGAAGAACGTCTAATGATTGGAATAACTGTTATAATAAAGAGAAAAAGAAAGCTCTGGGGATAAGGGAAGAGATTGTCACCACACTGAGAATGTAGGTGAGGTTGGAGAGCAGGGGTTAGTTGTATAACTTAGTCTCCCAATTCAGAGACCTCGAGGCTGACCATATTTCTAGAAGGCGGGTGAAGCACAGTCTCCCTAGCTGCTCCTTCTTTGCAGTCCCTTAAAATAGACCTGCAGACCTTGCTTTGAGAGTTTTACTTTTGTTTTGTTTTAATTCCCAATATTTCAGAAAAGGCAAGGAAAAGAGAGTTGGAGGTTTTTGTTTTGTTTTGTTTTAAAAACAAACTTGTGAGGAGTAAAAAGATTCTGGAACCCAACAGCATTCTTACAGAAAATTCTTCTGTTTCTGACTCTGTTTTCTCTTTTAGTAGCTGGAAGCCCTGATTGCTCTCTGTTTTTAGTTCTTTTTTAATTCCTAAGGGTAGAACTTATGAAAACTTCTCTCTCCCTCAGTCTGCTGGCTTCCTTAAGCTAGCAATTAAAAAATGTCAGGAGCATACGTTTTTCTTCCAGGCAAAATTAAAATTTTTCTTTTTTTT
>CAUYLG010051188.1:0-25489 GCA_963573385.1 Cacajao melanocephalus | reverse complement strand
CTGTTGGTGGGAGTGTAAATTAGTTCAACCATTGTGGAAGACAGTGTGGCGATTCCTCAAGGATCTAGAAATAGAAATTCCATTTGACCCAGCAATCCCATTACTGGGTATATATCCAAAGGATTATAAATCATTCTATTACAAAGACACATGCACACTTATGTTCATTGTCACACTGTTTGCAATAGCAAAGACCTGGAACCAACCCAAATGCCCATCGATGTTAGACTGGACAAGGAAAATTTGGCACATATACACCATGGAATACTATGCAGCCATAAACAACGATGAGTTCATGTCCTTTGTAGGGACATGGATGAATCTGGAAACCATCATTTTCAGCAAACTGACACAAGAACAGAAAATCAAACATCTTATATTCTCACTCATAGGCAGGTGTTGAACAATGAGAACACACGGACACAGGGAGTGGAGCATCACACATTGGGGTCTGTTGGGGGGTAGTTAGGGGAGGGACAGCAGTGAGTGGGGAGGTGGGGTGGGATAACATGGGGAGATATGCCAGATATAGGTGATCAGGTGATGGAGGCAGCAAACCACATTGCCATGTATGTACCTATACAACAATCCTGCATGATCTGCACATGTACCCCAGAACCTAGAATACAATAACAAAAAATGAAAAAAAAAGACATGAATAAATAGTATGTAACACTGAAAAAAAGTGAATTCCTAATGGCATATGATGTTGAGCATCTTTTAATATATTTATTTTGCTATCTGTATCTCTGCTTTGATGAGGCATCTGTTCAAATCTATGGCCCATTTTTAAATTGGTTTGTGTGTTTTCTTATGGTTGTGTTTTGTGTTCTTTGTATATTTTGGATACAGTATTTAATCAGATATATGTTTTGCAAATATTTTCTCCTAGTCTGTAGTTTGTCTTTTCATTCTCTTAACAGAGTAGTTTTGAATTCAATTAAGTTTAGTTTTTCATTTTTTTTCTTTTAGAGATTGACCTTTTGTTAATGTCATTACCAAACTCAAGGTCACCCAGATTTTCTCCTTTGTTATCTTCTAAAATTTTTATAGCCTTGCATTTTACATTTAATACTATAATCTATTTTAATTATGTCTATTTAATCTGAGAAAAAGGTGTCAATTCTGTCTCTAGATTTGTGTGGGACTTTTTGTTTGTTTTTGGGCTTTAAAAAATTTTTTACATGTGGTTGTACAGTTGTCCCAGCACCATTTGTTGAAAAGAATACTTTCTTCCATTGAATTACCTTTGCTCTTTTATTAAAAGGAAGTTGACTATATTTGTGTGGAACTCTTTCTGGGCTCTCCATTGTCTTTCATTAATTTATTTGTTCTTTCATCAATATCACACTATCTTGATCACTGTAGCTTTATGGTACATCTTGAAGTGAAGTAGTATAAACCTTCAAACTTTGTTCTTCTTGGATCTTTCTTAAGCATGTACACAATCATGGGCATATGTGAGGTCTTCCAGATTTCCAGGAACATTTTGAAACTTTTTAAAACCCTCTATGGTCGTCTCATTCCCCAGTTTTTTCTCTCAAGTTTTTTGGCTAGCTTCTTATAAATCCCAAGTGATAATGTAGTCTCAGGCAGTTCCAGTATTAATTGCCAATGGTTGTTTTGGACAAGTGCCCTGAGGATAAGCCTATTAACACAGAGTAAGCTCTGAGTCAGCTCAAATAATGACAACTCCTGAGAATGGAACTTTTCTGCAAGTTATCAATCAGAATAGCTGACTATTAGAATTTCTCTGGGGATGGGGCTTTTGGATACTTCTAAACCTCTATGCCCTTTCTGGTGCCTCTTAGGCTGCTGATTTTCACAACTACTATCATTGGGACACTGTTGGTTTTTAAGGTTTCTATGGGACTAAGGGAGAGGAATGGAAGTACGGCAAGTTAGAGCGCTGTGAAACTCACTGTTTTTACCAAGATACAGTGATTTTTCTTGAATAAACCCTCTGTGGATTATTGCTAACCTTAGGTTAATTTCTGGAGTTCTAAAAAATTTGATTTTTCAGTTTTTATTATGTTTTCATTGCTTTTATTAAGAAATACATTTTAGGAATTCCTTACTCTGCCATTCTGGAAGCGGCCTCTTGCACTTTGATTTTTTTCATTTGAGTAGTATGTCATGGACCCACTCCCCATCAGTTCATAGAGATCTTCCTTATTCTTTTTTATAACTGTGTAGAACTCCACTGGGCTGATGTTGCATAGTTTATTTAACTAATCTTTTATGTACAGGCATTTAAGTTCTTCCAATATTTTGCAATTACAAACTATGCTGCGATGAATAACTTTATGCATATGTGCTTTTGAATTGTAAAAATAGTTTGTTTTCGAGGATAGGTTCTTAGAACTGGAATTTCTGGGTTGAAAGGTTAATGTTAGATATTGCCAAATTCCCTCTCAAAGAGTTGTACTGGTTTGCATTCTCAGTAGCAATGAGAATGCCTATTTCCCTAAGACTCATCAACAGAATTGGCTGTTACACTTTTGGGTATCTGGTCCTTTGACTCTTAGCCTTTTAAAATTTCAAATTACTCTTTATTTTTATAGAGTTGTGAATCACAAATTATGCCTGAGAGTTGATATTCTTGTAAAAGTATGTCAGATCAAATTAAATGTCTTTTCAGTGGCTATGATTCACAATGATTATTAAATCCAACATGTTTGACCAAGTTATTAATTGACTGTTCTTAATTCTGACAGAAATTCTGGAGATCAGCAACAATTTTGGAATAGATTCAGCAGCCTGGGTAATTCTCATCACAGACAAGCCAGATAGGGACTGAAATTCTATTATTGAATGAAACTCTTGTAAGGGCTTGGGAGTGCAGATAGGGGGAGTCCTCAAGAAGTTTTTATAATAAAGTGTTACATATTATGAAGCATGGGTTATTGTTTGTTTGTAAGTAAAAAAAAGAAAAGAGAGATTAAACAAAATAAATATTAAGCAAGGAGAAGGTGCTCTAACCATTTAAATGATACTTTTAAAATGAAGATTAACAGCCTTTGGCAGATTAGAAGAAAAACAATAAAAGAAAAAGGTCAAGCAGAAAACAACTGCAGATTTGATAAGTATTTACTATCTATCAACTGTAAGGCTGTTCTAGGCAGGTAGGGTCTATGGGAAATACAAAGATAAATAAGAGCGAATCCCCTAAAGCCAATGATGTTGCTTTTCGTTCAATTTATCATTTATTAAGATCCTACTATGTGACAGACACCACTTTGGGCACTTGACTTCTCTTATCTCTTATCCAAAACATTACTGGGTTAATATTATTACTCCGATTTACAAGAAGAGGAGATTGAGGCCAAGAAAGGTTAAGAAACTTGTCTAGAGTCACAAAGCTGGAAAGCTGTGTAACTTGAAACCAGATCTGCTTAGAGAATGTTAAATATCAATCGTGAATAGTATTTCATAGTAAATTATATTAGGATTAATCAAACCAGTTTAGCCTAAGAGAAGAGCCGCAATAGCTAACCTTATTAGATATTTTCTATACGCCTAGAACAGCACCAGACAATTAATATGGATCATTATATTTAGTATTCAGATTGAATTTTATTTTATTTATTTATTTATTTATTTTTGAGACGGTTTTGCTCTGTCACCCAGGATGGAGTGTAGTGGCACAATTACAGTTCACTGCAACCTCTGCCTCCCAGGTTCAAGTGATTCTCCCACCTCAGCCTCCAGAATAGCTGGGACTACAGGCACTTGCCACCACACTCAGCTAATTTTGTATTTTATTTTGCAGAGACAGGGTCCTGCTATGTTGCCCAAGCTAGTCTTGAACTCCTGGGCTCAAGTGATCCGCCTCTCTTGGCCTCCCAAATTGCTGGGATTGCAGGGGTGAGCCATTGCGTCCGGCTCATACTGAATTTAAATGCTTACATTCTCCACATTCTCTCTAAGACAACCATCTATCTCATTGCCTATGTTAAAATCCTGGGTTTCATCTAGGACTCCTACCTCACCCACATAATTTGGTTTACAAATCCAGTAAATTCTACCACTTCAATAGCTCTTTATCTCTTTTTTCTTAACCCTTATAGTCACTACTTTATTTTGAAGCACCATTATGTCTCAGATGGATTACTTAAAGTTTCTGAAACTCTCTCCCTGCCTTTCTAATTCACATTCACCAAGCCAACAGAGTGTTCTTTCTAAACTACAGATCTAAACGTATCTCTCCTCCTAACCAAGAGAAGCATACTCTAAACCTCTAGCTTGATAGTACACTACCTTGACCCACTCTGCACATTAGGCATATTGAATTGCCTGCCTATCTCTGGTCCTACCCGTATGTTCCTTAATATTTTTATTTGTACAAATTTAAGGGGCACAAGTGTGATTTTGTTATATGGATACATTGCATAGTGGCAAAGTCTGGGCTTTTCCCTCTCATTTTTAAAGATTTCTTCTTATATTAGATACATGTGTCTTTTCTCTGTGCTGTAAATATTTTCTACCAGTTTGTCAGTCATCTTTTGATTTTGCTGTGGTGCACTTGTTATGCAAATTTAAAAACTGTAATCAAATTTAATAGACTTTTATTGCCTCTGGACTTTGAGTCATGGTTAGAGATTCTTTCCCTACACCAAGTTTAAAAAGAAATTCATGCATGTTTTCTTCTAGTAATTGGCCTGGTTTTATTTTTTACATTCAGTTTTCTAATCCATTTGGAGTCTATCTTTTTGTACATGGTGTGAGATATGAATCTAACTTTGTGATTTTCTTATGAAGCCATCTGGGCTTGTTGCTTTTTTTTGTAAAGAATTCCCTTAATAACTTCCTGTATTACTTCTATAGAAATGGTCTGTTTAAGCTTTCTGACACAAACGGGGCCAATTTTAGTAAGCTGAATTCCCTTATGAAATTATTTCCTCTATGTTTTCAAATTTGTTTGCATTGTCTTGTCTTAGTCTGTTTGGGTTATTATAACAAAATACTATAGATTGGGTGGCTTATAAACAGAAATTTATTTCTTGCAGTTCTGGAGGCTGAGGAGTTCAAAATCAGGGTACTGACAGATCTGATCTTTAGTGAAGACATGCTTTCTCAAAAACAGTTGTCTTCTCACTGTAACCTCACATGGTGGAAGGGGTGAGGGTTCTCCCTGGAGTCTTAAATAGAGGCACTAATCCCATTTATCAGGGTTCCACCCCCATGACCTAATAATTTCCCAAAAGTCTGGCTTGCTAATACCATCATCTTGGGGGCTAAGATTTCAACATATGAATTTTGGGCAGCATAAACCTTCAATCCATTGCAATTATCATATGATTAAAACATTTCTTTTGTTTCAATGGCTATTTCTCCTTTGTCATTTCTTTATATATTTGTGCTTTTTTCTCTATTTCTTTTCTTAACAAAGTTATCTAGTAGTTTGTCTATATTGCTAATTTTTCAAAAAATAATTTTACATTTAGGCCTACTGTTATTTTGTTCTCTTCATTAATTTCTAATTTTATCCATATTATTGCTTTTTTGTGTTTTCATTTGGTCTATTTTTAAATTATTTTTCTAATTTTATGAACTGCAAATTAAATTGAGTTTGTGTTGTTCTTTCAGTTTTCAGAATAAAAGTGTTTAAACCAAAAAATTTTTCTGATCACTGCTTTTAAATATATCCCATAGATTCTGATATGCAGTACTTTTATTGTGATCATTTGAAAAAAATTCTATGATTTCAGTTTGCAGTTGCCATTGTAGTATGGAGTTGTTAAATAGATTTCTAAATTTTGAGGTGAAAGGACCTTTATGTTTTTGTATTTGTTAGTAAATTCTTAAACAGAGAGTATTTATTGCAATATTTATATTTTATGGAAATGATTTTTTATGAATAAGTGATTACTTTTATAAATATGTCAGGGCCACTTGAGAAGAATATATATATTTCCTATTATCATGAGGTAGATTTCAATATATATTCAAGATATCTAACCTATTGATTGTTGCTTTCTAATCCAGATGCATGTTTTATTTCTATACATATCTTTTGTTCACTTGATTTGTCTTGTAATGAAAATGGTATATTATAGTATCCTATTTTTATGAATGTCCCTCTATGTCTCCTTGCATCTTCCGTAGTTTTTGCTTCAAAAAATAGTTTTTGTGTTATAATGTGTAACTATTAATAAGTGATATCTGTTCATTATAGACTGTGACTTTTGTGTTAAAATTGTCCTTCTTTGTCATATATAATGCTTTTGAAGTTGAATTCTACTCTGTGTGATATTAGGATCATTACATTTTCTTTCAAAAGGTTTCAATGACCCCAGTAAATTTTTATATATACTCTTTATTTTCAGTCTTTCTGAATTACTTTGTTGTAGCTCTGTATCTTGCATACAGCATACAGTTTTTTTTAAAGCAGCTTTATTGAGGTACAATTTATCTAACAAAATTCACCCATTTTAAATGTATAAGTCAATGATTTTCAGTAAGTTTATAGAGTTTTGCAAACATCAACCACAATACAATTTTAGAACATTTCCATCACTCCAAAAAGATTCCTCAAAGCAATCTGCAGTCACTTCCTGTTTTAGTCTGTTTGTGTTGCCATTAAGTAATACCCAAGCCTGGGCAATCTGTAAAGAAAAGAGGTTTACCTGGCTCACAGTTTTGCATGACGTACAAAAAGGATGACACCAACATCTTCTCAGCTTCTGGTGAGGGCTTTAGGCTGCTTCCACTCATGGTTGAGAGGAAGCCAGTGTGTGCAGAGGTCACATGGTGAAGGTGGCGGAGAAGTGCTAGGTTCTTTTTAACAACCAGTCCTTGTAGGAACTAATAAATAAATAACTCATTACCATGTGGATGACACCAAGACATTCATGATTGATGTGACCCCATGACCCAAACTTCTCCCACTGATCCCCACCTCCAACACTGGGGAACAAATTTCAGCATAGATTTGGAAAGTCAAATATCCAAACTGTACACTCCCTGTTTTCACCCCCAGTTCTAGGAAAGCACCGATCCACTTTCTGTATTAAAACATTCACCATTTTTTCAGAAACTTGATACATATAGAATCACGCAATATGTGTTTGTTTTGCATTTGGCTTCTTTCACTTAGCATAAAGCTTTTGAGGTTCATTCTTGTTGTTGCGTGTATCAGTACCTGATTCATTCTGATTCATTTTACTGAATAGTGTTCCATTGTGTGGATAGACTACATTTTGTTTATTCATTCATCAATTCATTATCATTTGGATTGTTTCTACTTTTTGGTTATTATGAACAATGCTCTTACAAACTTTTGGTTATATGTTTTTTGTGCACATAAATTTTCAGTTCTGTTAAGTATATATCCCTGCATGGAATCACCACGTGATAGGTTAACTCTATGTTTAAAATTCTGATGAATGTTTTAAGAACACACCAAACTCTTTTCTGAAGTGTTTGCACCATTTTACACCTGGCATGCAATGTATGTAGGTTCCATTTTCTTGGCATTCTTACTAATGCTTGTTATTAACTTTCTTTTTTGTTGTAGTCGTCCTAAAAGTTATGTAACAGTATCTCATTGTGTTTTTAATTTGCATTTCCTTAAAGACTAATGAGGTTGAACATCTTTTCATGTTCTTATTTGCCATTGCTGTATTTTTGGTGAAATGTCTATTTGAATCGTTTGTCTAAAATTGGGCTATCATTTTTATTCTTGGTAACTTAGTAAGAGATTTTTAAATATTATAGATACAAATCTCTTATCAAAGACATGATTTGCAATCATGTCTTCAGTTCCATGGGTTGTCTTTTTACTTTCTTGCGGTGTATTAATCATGCTTTTTTATTTTGTATATTTTTGATGCTTTGGCGTCTTGGGCTCTTGCTGACCTTGGCAGAACTGCTCCTCTCAGGGCTAGCCAGTTCCTAGAGATAGTAAACCTGTGAAGGTGATTTCCAAATACAAACCAATCACTCCAGAGCTCCCACCCTCAATCTTCTTTATCAGGTTTTTGTTTTTGTTTTTGTTTTTGAGATGGAGTTTCGCTCTTGTTGCCCAGGCTGCAGTACAGTGGTGCAGTCTCGGCTCACTGCAACCTCTGCCTTCCGGTTTCAAGCAATTCTCCTGCCTCAGCCTCCTGAGTAGCTGGGATTACAGGCACCAGCCACAACGCCCAGCTAATTTTTTTTGTTTGTTTTTTGTATTTTTAGTAGAGACAGGGTTTCACCATGTTGGCCAGGCTGGTCTCAAAATCCTGACCTCATGATCGGCCCGCCTTGGCCTCCTAAAGGGCTGAGATTACAGGTGTGAGCCACAGCACCCAGCCTCTTTATCAGGTTTTTCCACTCTAGGCCACTATTCCCCTGCCCTTGTCAACCCAGAGCCAAGTACCAGAAAACCAGGGACAGCCCCTATGCCCCAGAGCTTGTTGAAATTATTGAATTATTCAAACCAGTTCTTTCTAAGTGCACATGTTTTTCCCTTACTCCCTATGGCTCCTGACAAACTCCGTGCTTCCCTGTGTGAACCCACCATGTGGCATTCTGTGCCTCCTATTTCCAGAGATCTGTGAGTATAAACTTATTCGTTAAAGACTGTCATCTCCATTTTGGTATGTCTTACTACACACCAGACTGAAACAGATCCCAGGTACTGTTAAAACATGATGGCGCCTTTAAAGCACAAAAGTTTTAAATTTTGATAAACTAAATTTATCTATTTTTTTGTCACTTGTGTGTTTGGTATCATATCTAAGAAGGATTTGGCTTACCCCAAATCATAAATATTTAAACTTATATTTTCTTCCAAGAGTTTTATACTTTTATCTACTACATTTAGTTCTATGATCCATTTTGAGTTGATTTTTGTGTATAACATGAGGTAAGGGTCTGATTTCATCTTTTTGAATGTGGATATCCAATTGTTTCAGCAAAATTTGTTGAAAAGATTTTTGTACTCTACTGAATTTTCTTGATATCTTTGTCAAACATCATTGTGTTTATTTCTGTGCCCTATCTGTTCCTTTCATCTATATTTCAATTATTATATCAATAACACAGTGTCTCAAATACTGAACACTACAGCTTTTTCTCCTACTTTGCCGACTGTTTTTAACAGAAATTGATGTTAGATTTTACCAAATGCTTTTCCTATGTCTATAAGATGATCATATGGATTTTGTTTGTTAATATGGTGAATTGTATAGATGTATTTTTGATATTAAACCCACCTTGAATTCCTGAGATAAACCCCTCTTGGTAATGATTTATTATTCTTATATTGTTGGAGTAGATTTGCTAAAATTTTGTCCAGAGTGCTTGCATCTATAGCTTTACTAAATTTCTGTTTACTTGTTCTATCAATTCTTGAGAGAAGGATATTTAAATTTTTGACTGTAGTTGTGGATTATTTTCTTTTGAAATTCTATCTGTTTTGTCTTGTGTCAAAGCTTTGTTATTAGGTGCATACATGTCTAGGATCTTTATGTCCTTTTGATGAATCTACCTGTTGCCCAGGCTAGAGTGTGGTGGTATGATCTTGGCTTACTGCACTTTAGCTTTCTTTTTGTTAGTGTTATCATGGTATATTTCTTCCATCCTTTTACTTTAAGCCTATTTGTGTCTTATATTTAAAGCGTGTGTAGGCAGCATACAGTTAGGTCTTGATTTTTTTAATGCACTTTGGCAATCTCTGCCTTTTAATTGAGGTATTTAGAATATTTACTTTTAACGTGATTATTGATATGTTTAGGTTTAAATATGTAATCTTGCTTGTTATTTGTTCAATACTTATCCCATTTGTTCTTTGTTTTCATGTTCCACTTTTTCTATTCTATTTGAATTAATCCAATATATTTTAAAATTTCATTTTACGTTTATTGGTATATTAGCTATAACTGTTGTTTTTCATGGTTTGTAGTACTCATATTTAACTTATCAGATTCTACCTTCAAGTGCCATTATACCTCTTCAAGTATAGTATAAAAAGCTTAAGATAGTACACTTCCATTTCTGCCCCGCCCTGTCCTTTGAGCTGTCATTGTCATACATTTTACTTGTTTAGATGTTATAATACTGATATGGTTTGACTGTGTCCCCACCCAAATCTCATCTTGAGTTGTAGTTCCTGTAATTCCAATGTGTCATGGGAGGGACCTGATGGGAGTTAATTGAATCGTGGGAGTGGGTCTTTCCCATACTGTTCTCATGATAGTGAATAAGTCTCATGAGATCTGATGGTTTTATAAACAGGAGTTCTCCTGCACATGTTGTCGTACCTGCCAGCATGTAAGACGTGACTTTGCCCTTTCTTCAACTTCTGCCATGATTATGAGGCCTCCCCAGCCATGTAGAACTGTGAGCCCATTAAACCTCTTTCCTTTATAAATTACCCAGTCTCAGGTATGTCTTTATTAGCAGCATGAGAATAGACTAATACAAATACCTTCAATGTATTGCCATTATTTTGTTTTAAAAGTTAATTGAAAACACCTCTTAAAGGTGTTTGCAAGACAAGAAAAGAATCTCATATATTTAACCACGTAGTTACCATTTTTGATGATCTTCATACCTTTGTGTAAGTCCATATTCCATCTAGCATCATTTTCTTTCTGTAAGAAAGAGTTGCATTTGTTGTAGTGTGCATCTGCTAGTGATGAATTCTTTCAATATTTATATGTCTGAAAAATTCTTTTTTTTTTCATCATGTTTGAAAATTTTTTCCCTGGGCATACAAATTCTAGGTTGACAGTTTTTTCTTTCTGCAATTTAAAGATGTCACTCCACTATCTTCTCACTTGTGTTATACCTTATAAGAAATATTTTATCACCCATATTCCTTTGAATATGATGTGTCTATTTTTTCAGCTGCTTCTAAAACTTTCTCTCTGTCACTAGTCTTGAGCCATTTAATTATGCTGTGTCATAATTAAATGCCGCCATAGTTTTCCTCATGCCTCTTGTGCTTGAATTTCCCTGAGCTTGTTGAATCTATATTTATAATTTTCATCAAATTTGGGAAAATTTTGTCCATCATTTCTTTCTTTCTTTCTTTCTTTTTTTTTTTGATGGTGTCTCATTCTGTTGCCCAGGATAGAGTGTGGTGGTATGATCTTGGCTCACTGCAACCTCTGCCTCCCAGGTTCAAGTGATTCTCCTGCTTCAGCCTCCTGAGTAACTGAGATTACAGGTGCATACCACCATGCCCAGCTAATTTTTGTATTTTTAACAGAGACAGGGTTTCACCATGTTGGCCAGGCTGGTCTTGAACTCCTGACCTTAGGTGATCCACCAATCTTGGCCTCTCAAAGTTCTGGGATTACAAACTTGAGCCACTGCACCTGGCCATCATTTCTTAAAATACTTTTTTGTTACTCCCTTCCCTTCATTCCTCTGGGGACTCAAATAAACCTATATTAGGCTACTTAAAGTTGTTCTACAGCTCTCGGTTGCTCTATTTATTATCTTCTAATTATCTTTGTGCATTATTGTGGGTAGTTTCTTTGCTACATCTTCAACTTCATTTATCTTTTATTCTGCAATATCAAATCTACTGTTAATCACTTTCAGTTAATCATATTTTACATATTGTAGTTTCCATTATTAGAAGTTTGATTTAGCTCTTTAAAATATATTTTGCATGTGTAAATTTAAGGTGTTGAATACATGGAATATATTCCTCTTGTCTGCTAATTTTAACATCTTTGTAAGTTCTGAGTTTGTTTTATTGATTTAATATTCATCTTGGCATATATATATATATATATTTACTTCTCTGCATGCCTTGTAATCTTTGGTTTATGACAAGCATTGCAAATTTAACCTTTTGAATGCTGGATATTTTTGCATTCCTATAAATCTTGAACTTTGTTGTGGAATGCAGTTGAATTATTTGGAGACAATTTGCTGCTTTTGGGTCTTATTTTGGAATTTGTTACGTGGGACTTAAACTAGACCTAATTATTAGTCTAGACCTAATTATCAGTCTAGACGTAATTATCCCTATAGAGACAAGACTTTTTTGTTTACCCTACCCAATACCTCACAAATCTTCAGCATTTACAATAACATTAGTGGTAACCAGTGCACTTCCTCATCCTGTTTGAGTGCAAGGGTCTGTTGCTTCTTATCTTTTCTGATGGTTCTTTGCTCTTAGATAATTTCCTCATATGCATTTCTGATCAATATTAACTAAATTATTAAGAAGAATCCTCTGCAGATCTTCCAGTTTCTGTCTGTGTGTTGTACTCTCATCTCCAGTTCTCTGTTTCATGAACTCTAGCTATCTTGGTCTCCTTATAGTGTTAGAGCTGACTTCTGAACTCAGGGAGTTGATCAAGGCTCTGCCTGGGTTCTTTCTTTCTTTCAAGGCAGTAAGCGGGGGACAATTGTAAGGCTTACTTCTTTTATTTCCCATCTCTCGGAGTTTACTGTCCCTTTTACCTGCATGCCTTGCAAACCATTGTTTTATTTTATTTTGTTTTTCAGGTAGGATAGTAAATCTGTTCCCTGTTTTTCCATCTTGGCTAAAAGTGAAAGTTGAGGGTCTTATATTTATTTTAAAAATCTTATAGTTTTACTTACCTGTATGTTACAGTTCATAGGTGTAGGCTGATTTTTCTAGGTACCTAGGAAGCTTGTTCAATTTGTAGATTCAGGTCTTTTTCTATTTCTGATTTTTTTTCTTAGTTTATAATTTTAAATATTAGCTCTATTTCATTGTTTTGTTTTTCTTCTTTACAAATTCTGATAACAATACGAATCTATTTTTTCTTTGTCTGTTTTTCACTTCCACTACTTTTCTCTGACGCTTTAAACTTTTTTTCTTAGGTCATTTTCATTCACTTAATTATTTTTGTCTCTTTCTTCAATGCCCCTTAGTAAATTTTAAGTTGAGTATATTCTCCTATGAGCAGTTTGTCATTTATTCTTCATTCCTGTGATAATTTTGCCTTTTCACAGTTTAGGCAATTATTGATACATAGGTTGTTTGGCATTATCCCACAGGTCACTGAAGCTCTTTTAATTTTTCAGCATTTGTCTTTGTTTCAGTTTGGGTATTTTTATTGCTATGTCTTGAAATTTACTAATCTTTCCTTCTGTAGTATCTAATCTGCTGGTACATCTGTCTCTTCATCTGTCAAGTGACTTTTTCATTACAGATTTTTTTTCAGCTCTAGAAGGTTTGATTTATTTTCATTTGTATCTTCAATATCTTTCCTCATTGTTTTTGTGTTTAGCTTTAAGTCCTTGATAATATTTACAATACATCACTTAAAGTCCTTGTCTGCTAATTCCATTTTGCCTGTCATTTCTGAGCTTGTCTATGTTGATTGATTTTTCTCCCGGTAATAGTTCATATTTGAATAAGGCGATACATATTGTGGAAATTATGATGTTAAATGTCTGGATTTTATTGTCTTTATTTAGAGACTGTGGTGTTTTTATTCAGCAAAATTTCCAAGATCTATTTGTGTTCTCCCTCCCTTTGTTGCAGTCTGGCAATTGCCTTAAAGCAAAAAGCCTAGGCAAATATAGAGCTTGCCTCATTAGTTCTCTTTCTCTCTTGGATCACTGTCCTGCTCTGCTTCTTGTGCAATGTCTGAAAGCAGTTGTTTCATTTGTTTTGTCTAGTTTTACAGCTGTTTATTGTGAGATAGCTACTCTTACGTCATTTATTTCCTATGGGTGAAACAGAAATCCCCTTATCTAAAAAATTGGGAGTGTATGATGGACATTATTAGTGGTATGTTTTTGAGTGTCTGCATTTTGTTGTATTCTTTAATAGTGTTAAATTTTATTTTAGCATACAATTTACTGTGCATCAGCTTGATTCATTTGAGGCTTTTTGTTGTTGTTGTTGGAGTGGGTCTAGAATAACTTTTACCCTTGAGATAGCTGTTCCCTACTCCTAAAGTGTGGTGTCTCTGGGATATCTACTGGAATGTCCTGGATGTTCAATGACGTCTATACATTCTGATTAGCAGGGACTTAAGTTTTTTACAGTCTTGTGTGAGTTCTGGTAGTTGTCCAGCTGTTTCTTTCTTAGTAATATTTATTTCCTCAATAGCTATTCTTTGCCTAACCTCCTGGAGTCTTGCTCTGTATGTAAACACTAACTATGGTAGGCAGAATTTTATGATAGGTCCCAAGATTCCCCTACCCTTGTGTTCATGCCCTCTATGATCTTTTCCCCTTGAGTGTGGGTGGAACCGCTAACTCGCTTCTAGTTAATAGAATGTAACAAAGGTGAGGGGTTTTTCAAGTGTAGTTAAGGTTGTAAATCAGTTGACTTTGGGTTAATCAAAAAGGAAATTATAATGGATGAGCCTGACTTAATTAGATAAAAGCCTTTAAAAGACGTACTGGGTCCTCTGTGAGGTAAGAAATGTCTCTTGCTGATTTGATAAAGTAAGAAGCCATGATGAGAAAGCCCACATGAGAAAAAACTGGGAACTACAGATAGCCCCTAAGACATGAAGACGACTGTTAGCTGACAGTAACAAAGCTGGTGCATTCAGTCATATAGTCACAAACAAATCAAGACATAAATGAATTTGATGTTTACTTACATATGTTCCATTTTCAGTAATCTTCACTTTTTCATAAATCAAACTCTTTTTTTGTCTGAAAATGGAGAAGGTTTGTGTCTCTCATGCAATGTTGAATCTGCTTGCATTGTCTGCTTTTTTCTTGATTATAGGTCACATTGATTTCTACTTCTTACGTCTAGTGGATAAGAGAACCATATAAGTGTACTATTTCCTCTGTTAGTCTGATAGAGTGAAATATTGATCACCTTAGTGCTTGGGACTCAGCTGAAGTTTCAATAAAACAACCAAACTCTGGTGCATCCCTCGTCTTTCGGAATGGTCCTCCTATGCTTTTATTTTTTCCTTTTTTTTTTTTTTTTTTTTTTGTGAGGCACAGAAAATCTTTATTGTCACAGGAAGCAAGTGCACTCGTCCCACCTCACCAACAGCTTGAAAAGTCACAAAAACGTGGACATTGCACAATAAAGTGTAAGAGACTCAGGGAGAAATGGTCCCTTGGATTATATTGGCTGCAATACTGAGGTAACCAATTGACCTTGTTCAGTGAAAATACCTCTAACAGAATGAAAAAAACATCAACTAGTTATAACACCCAATTAATACATATAATTCAAATAAAATATGTATAATTTGCTTTAATGTATAGGAAGTTTAATATATTAGTGTTTACAAAATAAAAACTGTGTTCTACTGAAATTTTTCTTGTGCTTCCAACTTATGACTAAGCTTGAAAGACAGGAAACATGTGATACTTAAGGAAACTTAACAATGAATTTAAAGATGCAATTTGTGGATCCACTATGGATGGATAAATATTGGAAGTTGGGAGATTACTGCATCTTTTAAAATTGTGGCTTATTAAAATCTACAAACTTGACTGTAAGACACAATTTAAAAAAATATTTCAAAGTAGATTAGAATACAGGAAATGTTTCACGAAGCTACTGTGATACTAACCAGTGCTATGGCTGATATTAAAAACTGAACAGTCTATTTAAATGGCACTCATACTATTTCTACACACAGTGAACAATACAACCACAATAATCAACCTCAAGCTAGCAACAAAGTTGCAAGGTCCATAAGAAGCTTCTTCAGTGAGCAAAACACTATGGTACAATTAAACCATTTAGGAAGGGAAAAAAGTCTTTTAACAGTATAGAAGTTGTTTACTAGTGTTTCCTACTGTAAAGTTCTTCCACAAATTAAAATGAAGAAGCAGTTTATATATGTGACACTGATCTGAGAGTACAGTGCAGACATTTCATCTAACAGTTGGCTAATGAATTTTAGTGGAACAGATTATGACTTAATATTTTTTATACAGTTATGATCTGGAGCAGAACTAAAAACAAAAAAACACATACTCTAAGTCAATACACTCTTCTCAGCAATATCTGGGTTTAGATGAATCTGTAGGAAGTAGATAAAGCTATCAGATATCTTCTCTTAAACAAACAGACAAAATGTATATTGGCAGGTGTATTCTTTTTTTACCATTAAGAATTCCAATGTAAAATTCTTGTAAGTATGCAAGTACATTACTAACATGTAAGCACATTCCCATGTATATACACACAGTCCATTAATTAAATTGGAAGAATTAAAAATGTATAGTCAAGTTAAAATAAATTTTAAGAAAAAATTGCCTTCACAAATCTCAAAGGTGTAGAAAAATGAAATTGTAAGATAAATAATGAATATAGGTGTCAACTAAACTTCCATAGAATTGTGCCTACAAATGTGGATGCAGTGATTGTTCACACTTGTGATGGCTGGGTGGGAAGACATTCCGTAGTGAAAGCATCTAGTCTGTCTGACTTTTCTACATAGAGAAGATTTTTTTTGATATAAAACAGTACTTAATCTGTTATAGCCTTTGCTAATAGTCACCAACTTTATAACATGTAGGGTTAACTTACCATGTCTTAATCTACTTAACACATTCTGAAATATCAATGTTTAAGTCAAAGCTTTTATACATGGGTCCACTTATTTCAAGTTCTCTGTCCAAGTAATAGTTTTCTATCTTTGATACATCTTAAGTAGCTATTAATACAATCTTAGGTCAGCTAACTTAAGAGATATTTTCTACTCTATTGCTCATCTTTTTAACTTTCCTCCACTGAAGTATTTATTGTGTAAATGTGCATTGATAACCAGATATTATATGAGTGAATGCTACATATCTCCTGTTAAAATCAGTTTTATCAAATATTAAATCCACAGTATTTTCCTTGGCTTAAATTGAGTATTTGTTTTCTATTTTTCCATAATCATTGCAATCTTGCCAATAACTACATCACTTAAGCTTTCTTTTTCAGGACTGCAGGCAAAGATTCTAAACTCTGATATATATTTACATTAAAAACACAAAGTAGACAACAAAATTTCAAGTACAATAAACTGTATCCACATCTATTGGATCAAACAGGTCTCAACATCTACATTTTACTTCTATCAATTACACAAATACATTGTACATTCTTAAATAATGAATGCTTACCATATTGATTTGTAAGCCTTTCCATATAAAAGGACTTAACACAGGAATCTGAATGAATCAATATTACTGTTATAGATTGCAACACTCTTTTGATATTCTCTTTTGTAGCTGTTGTTTCATCTTCCTGGTTTCTGCAGATTACCATACCAGTCATTTTGCTTTGGCTATGTGATCTGTTTGAGCCAACACTTGTTATTTAGGCTTATTTTGATGATGGAATACTATCCTTAAATCTGATGCCATTTCCAGAGAATGGTGAGAGAATCACAACTATGTTGAATCTTCAGGCTCTGTTTTGATGACTTTCTTTTCTAAGGTAAAAACTGAGTGAGGGTAGTCTTTTAAAATCCCAAGACTCTGATGAGTGGGACTTTGCGTCACTGAGGTAAAATCTGCTCAGCTCCCCATCCACTACAAAATGATGGGGTTGTCTGTTGTGTAAATTAGGCATTCGGAGATTCAAAGGTCTTTCTCCTTGTCTATCTGAGTTATTGGAAGTCAAGCAGTTAGGACTGTGCTCTTCTGAGCTCTGCCTGTAAAGCCCTGCATACAGCCTCCTCTCTGCATGCTGCAGTCTCTCATAGCCAGTGTGGTTGCAAAGGATCTTCATCTGCTTTTCAGGTTGATGTGAACTAAGAGCTGCGAGTTCTTCATTCATAGTTCTAGCCTGGTAAAAGGGCGTTTGCACAGAATCCTGGAAATCTGAAAACCCATCCTCCACTTTAATTATCTTGGGGGATAATTCATCTCTTTCTCCACATTTTGACTTGGTGGTTCTGTAAGTATATTTATAGGTGACTTCTCAAGAAATCGGCCTAGGCAAGGCAAAAAGGTCATCTCTTCTTGTCAGCAGAGCATTATCCTTTATGCAGAGTTGAGCAGCCACTTCATTAACAGTGAGCTCATGAAGCATGAGATGTTTCTCATCCTTCCTCTTTGAGTTAAATCTGCCATATATTGCACTGTATTTCCGAATTTCCTCGTCTCTGTGTGGATCATCATCGTTCATCTCAAAGATGTGACCAATCATTTTGGCCAACTTCTTGTTGGTTTTTAGTAGCTCTGTCACTTCGTTCAACTCACTTTTTGGCAGTGTGTGGGCCATCTGTTCCACAGAAAGCACAGCAGCAGCATCCAGCGCCTCGCTGTTCTCCTCTGGGGACGCAGGGTAGCCCAAGTCTGCTGGGGAGAGGCTTTGCTCTCTCTAGGTGGCAGGGTGGCCTTGCCGGAGTCTGGAGTCACCAACACTCTGCAGCGCTAGGCTCCCGACCACATCTGACTTCCCCTGTCCCAAGCTCTGCACACAGGTGGTGGCAGCACAATTGGGGATTTATAAATGAGGTTCCCGGGCATTGCTACTCCTTTCATAACTACTGCAGGATATTCCCAGCCATGTCGGTGATCCCTCTGGTAATTTATAGATGGGTATGCTAGTGACAGGAAGGGAAGTCAGCGGCTGATTGAAAAGCCCAAGGTTTGTGACCTAGTCTCTCAAAGCCTTCGGTAGCCTTCTAACATGAAGGGGATTGCTAGCCATGCCCACAAGTGCCATGATTTCCAAAAACGCCTCTTCTCCTGCTTCACAGAGTTGCTGGACATCATCATCACGTTGCTGGATAAAGGCATCAAAAATAAGAAAGCAGATTGGCTTTTCGTAATATTCTATACGGCTGCAACTCCCCCAGGGTCCTGGGTAAGACTGCGGCGATTACTGTGGATGAGTTTAACTCAACCAGCGGCTGCAGCGGTTTTGGCTCTCCCTGAGGACTGCTCAGCCCCAACTCTAAAGCGATGGCCCCTGGCTCTCCCTTCTCTGGTGGCTGCGGGAGCCGGGACAACCCCGCTCCCATCGAGGGGGGAAGGAAGGGAAAGTGTTAGGCGTGCTCTCCCTGTTCCCCCACAGCTCTGGCCTGCCGCTTCTTCCAGCCTGTCAGCCCCGACAGCGCTCTGTTGGCCTCAGCTGCGGCTCCTCCGGGCTGCGACACGCGGGCGGCGGCGGAGGCGGCGGAGGCGGCGACAGCGCCTCCCAGAGCTCCTATGCTTTTAATTGAGAACCGCGTAGGTCTCTGCTTCGTTGGCCCTAAATGACTTAGGGATGGTAATATCAAAGGAGTGAAGTAGTCATGTAAACTCTCCCACAGATAACAATAATATAAACTGGATGATATACCCAAAGACAATTATTTAAACACACTGAAAAGTCTCTAAGAACATCCAGAATGCATGATAATTTACTCTAAAACTTCCAGTTGTAAGATTGTGATTTTGTTGCTTTATCGTATGAGGATGACCCACGAACCCCACAGCTATGACTACGGAAAATAACGTTAGAAAATGATAGCCTTACCAGCTCAAGGTGCCATAGTTCAGAATTCAGGGACATAAAGTCAACTTGTAATTTCAATTCTAGAAATACGATTACAATTTTAAATGGCAGTTCTATTATTAAGGTAATTGCAGCAGGAATATAATCCAAATTCTGAATATAAATTCTATCCAAATCTCTGAATAACGTCAGAAAAGCAGTCTGACACCAAAGAGAAATCTATTCTTGAAGGATACAAGTAACAACTTGTTACAGCAGTTTTCCAGAGATGGGCACCAAAGCTCTAGAGGGCATTAGTAGTTCATGGATCTCCAGAGACAAAAGATTTTGTGTGGTAGTGGAGGTGATTAGAAAGACTTCAGTGTCAGAAAGACTTGGGAATGAGGATACAGGTTAAAGACTGGATGATTCTCTCCATTTCTGCCCTCTTACCCTTCAGGTAGGCCCAGATCAGAGCAGTGATATCTGAATATCAAAGACAAATAAGTTTTTGGATTAGAAAAATGAATAGCAGTTATTGGCCTATTACAGGGTGGTCTTTTATGGCCATAGTGTTATTTAAACAAATTTAAATGAGCTAACTCATTTTTTTTTATGAATAGGTAAGATTTTATTAACCTGAGGAGGAAAAGGACATTCCAGGGAAAGGCACAGCATGGACAAAGGCTCTTAGAGGTGGGAAGATACATGGAAAGTCATAGAATCCCGAGTTGTGCAGTTTGCATGAGGCATAAATACAGCAGAACAGTGAAAAGAGAGCCCTGAGTTCTGGAGCTCATTCACTCCACCCCTCCCAACCTGCAGTTTGTCCAGAGCTACTGACAAAGGGGCAGACTAGAGAGGTATTTTATCACTTACATAAATTCAGTTGTAAAATCCAATTCATTCTTTGGCTCATTATATAAAACAATTGCAAAAGCTGTAGCCAATGATTCTGAAAAGCTTTTATTTTGGGATAGACTAAAATTGATCTACCTCATTTAATTATTGTGTCTTTCAGATTTGCCAACCTAATTCGGGAGGCTTTCCCTCAGCTTTGACTTCTGATAGCATTTCTTTGACCAGACCTCTTAATTGGCATTCAGCATTGTAGACTTACACAATTTTAGCATTGGAAAGAACTTTAAAGTTCATCTAATTGAAGTTAATACGTGGTGTCAGATTTTCTTCTATGATGTCTTTATATAGATACTTATGTAGCCTCTGACTGACCTCTCCTAGTGCCACTGAATGCTCTACTGCTTAAGGATGCTTCACAGCTAGATAGTTACATACTTTCTTGGAGTAGACAGAGGACAAGTTTGAGCAAGAGACTAAAAGGAAACCACAAGAGAAGCAGAAGGAAAATTAGGCAAGAGTTGTGTCCCAGAAGCAAAGGCCAAACAGAGACTTTAAAGATTGAATGTTAACCTCACTAAATATTGCTGTCAGGGCCAATAAGATGATAATTGACATGTGCCCATTGAATTTGGCCTTAAGAACAGTTTCAGGGATAAGTGTGGAGATTGTACCCAGAATTTCAATGGATTAAACCATGAACGGGAGGTGAGGGAAAGGAGGCAATGATCAGTAATGATTTTTCTCAAGAAACATTGTTGAGAAAGGAAGGAGATAAGACAGTACCTAGAATGAGATACAGGATTCAGAAAAGGGTTTTTTTTTGTTTGTTTGTTTGTTTTTTTTTTTTGAAGTGGAGTGTGTTGGTTGGTTAGTATGTTTGCATGCTAAGGAGACAGAGCCAGATAAGAGAATGAGACCATAATTGATAGATGGAGGTCTTGAGAAGGTGCCTGGGAACAAATGGGGCAAATCTTTAGTGGGGGACCTGCAAGGCCAGGTGAATCTTTCAAGGAGCACTCCATGATGCTGCTATAGGAGTGAGAGAGGCAAAAGTGAAGTCAGTCTAGGTGTGGTCATTCTGGGGATGAGATGAAGTAGAGTCTGGACAGGGAAGCAAGGAAATAAAGGATATTGGCCAGAAATCATTGAAAAGAGGGACCTGGCTCCATCGTCTCTTAGTTGTGTGACTTTGAGCAAGTCACTGTCTCTTATTGGGGCCTCAGGCTGCTCATCTCTGAAATAAAGATTATGATGCGTACTGACAGTTGCAACTCACAATGTGATGGTGTATGCAAATGACATCATTATTTGCAGAGTCCAGCACTACTGCAGGGTGTTAGTTGGATTTTTTTCCATCTTCTGAAAGCAAGTGGGACAACACCATGAGTAAGAACACTGGAAACTTCAGCTGGTAATGGTTCAAACCAGACATCATCTCTAGTCAGGGCCTCCCTTCTTGTAAGTTGTGCTTCCCTTGTTTTCAAAACAAGATATACATTGGGGGCTGAGGTTAGACAAACAAAGATCAGCTCATGGAAGGCTCTGAAATACAGGCTAAGGGATCAGGAATTCATCCAGAGGACAAAGGCAAACCCTGGACAGTTTTGAGCAGAAAAGTGATTTGGGGAATGTAATATTTTAAGAAGGTTCATTTAAAATGGGTATATAGGCTAAATTGAAAAGAAAGGAGAACTGAAGGCAGGATGAGTAGTTGGGAGATGATTGCAATGATCAGTTTAAATGATAAAGAGCTATCAAACAGAAAGGAAGAAACAAATTCAAAAGAGATTTTAAAGGAAGCAACTGACAAATGACTGGACATGGAGAGTGAGAGACAGAGAAAGGGGACATGATGAATAAGTTCCTAACTTAGGAGTTTGGGGGAATTGGGTCAATTAGGATATTAGTAAAAGAAACAGAGAAAACAGGGCAGGACTTAGCTGTGGGCATGCATGTGTGTAGGGTAGAGGATGGATAGATATGGGGTAATTAATAACAAGTCATGTTGGACTATACCCCATCCCACAAACCACACTGGCACTCACCTACCATTTTGTAATTTTTAGTGACATAGCAAATGTAACCAGAAGAGGCTCAGGAAGAAACAAAGTTCATTGTCTTCCCAGGTCCTAGAGGCAGAAGGCACAGCACACCATACAAGAGCATGTGGGAAAGCACCAGGTTCATCCGGAGGCAAACACAGGAATGAGGTGAGTGTTTAGGTCGTGGCTGTCATTGGGGTTTCCTTGGGAAAGGGAAGGCAGAACAGGTGTTTGGCTTAGGATTTTCTAATTTGTTTAATTCCAGAAGGCTGTAAGCTATAGGGGTGGTTCCTAGTTGTCTGGTACCTGGCCCTGAGATGATTAAGGCAGAGGGATATTGCCTCCTGTGATGTATGGGCCAGATAGAAGAGGTAGGGCTCCTGATTCTGGTTTGGTTAGCCTGCATATCAAAGGCATGTTCCTAGTTGAGCCATTCATTATCTCTAAAAATCGGCTAGCTCTAAGAGGGGCTGTCTTTCCACAGCCACAAATGTTTTCTAAAATGTTAAAACATAATATACAGAAAGTGAAAAAAGTACCTAACTGGAGCTCTGTACTTCAGGCAGGTCAGTCTGTCTCATCCACTCCACTCCACCATCCCAGAGGCATGCTAATGTGTGTCATAAGCTATATAGTCATCTCCCTATGAATAGACCTCTGGATGGATTTCAGTTTTTCACTATTTTAAATGATGTAACCAAGCTTTAAAAAATCTGATATAAATCAACTCATATAATCTTCTTGGGGCCATGCCTATTCCAAGCTCTGTCTTCCACAACCTATTTTATTGAATGGATACTAGACAAGTTTATCTGATTTTTCTATCTGGAGTCTCCAAGGGCAGAAATGACTTGCTTCTGTAGATGGATATGATGGTGTAAGCATCTTTGCCTCCGGACTCTGGGTCTTTGAACCCAGTCCTATAATAGCAACTTGGCTATTGTGGTTTCACTCAATGCCCCCCTAATTCTCTATCCAGGAATCCTGGAGCTTAGCTGATGTTGTCAGAAAGTTGCATTGCCAACACACCTTACCTTTTGATTGAACTACATTTGATATTTTTCTTTTGAGAATACATTTATTTTCATTTGATTACATTGACTTCTGTGTTTTCAGTCCATTCTTTTCCCCAAGAAAGAAAACATAATTAAAACATGCTCTTCCTGTGCTTTCCTTCCCCCTATTTTTCACTCTCCTCTTCTACTCCTCTGTTTTCAGTGCCTTCTACTCTAGGAGTGGACAGTTAGAAGTTATGTGTTCATTTCCACTTGCTGAGTCATGGAATCACAGTGTTGAGTGGGTCGTAGAGAGACTTTAGTTCCATGATACCATTTTACAAATGAGGAAACTGAGGTTGAGAGAGGTGAAGTCACTTGCCTAGACAAAACAGTTAATACCTTATTTGAGGAACCAAAAATACATTTTTTAGGCCCTTTTCTCATTCCTAAATGTGTTAGTGTCTCCTAATCCCAAGCTCATTTACACTGATAGATTATACTTCCTATATTCTAATACTATTCTCCCATTTTACAGATGAAGAAACTGTATCGCAGTGTGTGAAGCAACATGGCTACCCAGCTAGAAGGAGGCAGTAAGAAGACATGGATGCCCAGGTCACCAGGGACATAGGTAGAACTCACAAGGAGAGAAGAGATTAGGGGAATGCAATAGAGTAGAATACAATGTCAAGCATCCAGGATGCATTGAAAAAGTACTACCTCTGGAACAGGAAATAGTACTGCCATACCATTTGTGGTTCAGTCTTGTCAGTATTTTGACATTGACCTGCGTGTTGGCAAAAACTCAAAACAGCATGCAAGTTTAAAGCACACAAAATCAATGTGAGAACTTCTCCCAGCATAGTCCTCTGTGCTGACATCTTAATTAGGTTTTCTTTGAGATTCTACCAAAGTCAAAGGAACTTCTTCCTTTGTAAAAATTAGAGACTGAATTATCCACCTGAATTGTCCTTCTAAATGGAATGTTCGCCAGGAGATATATTTCCAGAAAACACCTTTACCTGGCCACCAAAAATTTGATGGCAGCCATGGCCTAGAGATATGAAGACAACTGGGGAAAAGAGCACTCGACGCTTGAGTCAACATAACCCAATAATGTAGGTCCTAGTTTTGCCAGTCACTAACGAGCATCTGAGTCACTTAATTTCTAATAAGGCTTCAGTTTCCTCATGTATAAAATGAAGTTTGTGAAATCTTCCCCACCTACCTCACAGGGTTTTTGGGAGCATCAAAGTGAGATGGTGGATGTGAAAGTGCTTTGAAAGCTCTAAAGTACTGGATGCCAGGTTGGTTTAGCTGGGATCCTGCACAAGAGAATACTTGATTCACTTTCAGTTCCCATCCCCAAGTATGTTAGTACACCACAAGCTCCTTGAGAACAGAAGAGTATCTCATATTGATCATTTATTCCCCGAGTACCTAGAGACATACCTGGTTGAGTAAGTTAAATGGCCAGATATTGACAGTCAGTTATCTGGTTTGCCTCCATAATGATACAATCAGATGTAGGAGAGGATATTCATTTCTTTTAAAAAGCTGCAGGCAAAACATCATAAGCTAATAGATTGTTGGTAAAGGGTTAGAAGAAATAATTTGTCTAGTTTTACCATTAAGATTTATCTTCACCCACCACACATGCACTCATGCATGCACACTTACAGGCTCACATGCTTATCTCCATTGCTATTAGCTAATTGACAACTTTCTCAGTTTTCTATTTCACTCTGTAGAAAGCACTTTTCACTTGCAAATTAACCACACTGTCAACTCAGAAGGAGGGCTTCTGTCAAAATGACTACTGGACAATGTGTTGAAAGAATACCAATGCCAAAGATCTTTTAAAAGCTCAATTTAAGTAAAGTCAGAGAAGGTGAGAGCTAGAAGGAACCTCTGAGATAATCTAGTTCAAAACCCTTATTTTCCACATGTAGAAACTGAAGCCTAGAGAGGAAAAGAACTTGCTCAGGGTCACATTTGTAGATCATAATGGTTTGAGAGTGGAGAGAATGACTGGGAAGGGCATGTCTTATTTCAGAGTGACTTTGGAGTAAGACAGAATTAGTTTTATGGTTTGATTTTGCAACTGTGTGAATTTGGCAAGGGACTTATTTCACTAAGCTTTTTTTTTTTTTTTTTTTTTTTTTTTTTTTTGGAATCTTGCTATGCCGCCCGGCTGGAGTGCAGTGGCGAAATAAAGGCACACTGAAACAACAGCCACCAGGGTTACAGCGATT